>JAQIXG010006041.1:0-10743 GCA_034700105.1 Oconnorella tubifera
TAGAATCTGTACATATATTTAGAATCTGTACATATGTTTAGAATCTGTACATATTTATACAGAATCTGTACATATGTTTAGAATCTGTACATATATTTAGAATCTGTACATATGTTTAGAATCTGTACATATTTATACAGAATCTGTACATATGTACAGAATCTGTATAAAATCTGAACATATGCATATAAAATCTGTAACATACGTATATAAAATCTGTTCATATATATACAGAATCTACACTTATATACAAAATCTGTACATATGTACAGAGAATCTGTACATAAATATGCTTCCTCTGTATAGCCCAGTAATGACCTACCTATATCACCCAGATGCACCAGACAGTGTTGACAGACGTACAAACAAGAACTTTTCTTGGGTGGGTTGATGTTAACATCGGCTACTGGACCATACTCTAAATCAAGTAGAAACATCACCTACCCTTACGGTAAAGTGATAGCCAGATAGACAAACTAGTAATTTAAAGGTTCTACGTTCAGTTTTTCAATAATAAAGGTTCATTTTTAACTTGAAATTTAAAGATTTAGGATTAATTTTTTGATTCAAACTATTTCAAAAGTTAAGTTTTTAACTCAATATTTACAGGTTAAGGGTTAGAGACTGTGTAGTTATATATCATGATAAATTAAGAGACGGATCTGGGTTTGATTCCAGTAAAAGGTATTGCTACCTTGCTGCACCCTTTAATAAGATTAATAAATTGGCAACTACATGTTAGGCATCGTTCATATAATATGGTATTGCAAACGTTCAACTTAACTTGTTGCACCCTTTGGTAAGACGTTTAAAATAACAGTTACGTTTGAGACATCGTCAATATAACACATTCATCATGACATTAGACTTTAACTTGTTGCACCCTTTAGTAAGTAGTTTAAATTGTCAGCTACGTCTGAGACATCATTCATATAATACGGTATTCCAGGACGTTAAACTTACATTAGTTTTTGAAAGTAAAATGTTTCAGATTTTGTATAAAACTACGATAATTATTCACACAGGAAAATGAAAATAAAATGCTGTGTACCTTTGATTATACCAATATTGGATGATTGACGTCTAAAAGGCAGATCCAAGCTAAAAGCACTACACATTTCTTGAAGTAGCTGAAACAATTCATTTATTCTTTAAAGTTAAATTTAAGGTTAAGTTTAAGGTTAAGATTCAGTATAAGGTTATGTATAAGATTAAAAAAGTATAAGGTTAAGTATAGGATTAAGTTTAAGGTTAAGTCTAATGTCTGAATTACAGTATTATATGAACAATATCTCAGATGTAGCTGTATATTTAAACGTCTTACTAAAGGGTGCAGCGAGTTAGAGAAATACTGAGCTATCCGGGATTTGAACCTGGACCTATCACGTCCGAGTCAAGCACTCTAACCACTTCTCTAACGAGCCATGGCACATAGTAAAAGGTTGACAACTACCTGTATATAGAAACCGCTTGCTGTCTCAAGAAAAAGATTGAGACTAGCTTGTATCTCACTGCGCTTAGCATTCTATCGTAATATCAAAATATCATTATCACAACAGAGCTGTATCAACAGACATTTATGCATCATCTGCACTGTATATCATAGATATATATATCATTACTATGTATCAAAAGACATGTAGGTATCATCTGAGATATATATATATATCATGATACAGATATATCGTCATCGTGACCGGTCAAAATTGCCCCGACAAATCAACCCCGATTAATAATTCTTAGGGTTAGAGTTTGGGTTAGAGTTAAGATTAAAGAATCATTACAAACTATATATTAATAATACACATAATAACTACATAATAACTACATAATAACTACATAATAACTATATAGTAACTATATAATAACTACACAATAACTACATAATAACTACAAACTTGTTTGTCCTTCGACTGATTCTGTAGTGTATTGATCTGATTCTTGAAAGCGTGATTCCACCTTAAATTATCAATTATATCTAAACGTCATAGCATAAATATGATAGGACGCTACACTGTCTAGTCATGATTGAATATCAATTCAGAGATTGTACAACAAAATCAATACAAAAATTATTAGAAATTGAATATACAGTTTATAATAAATAATAAATTTAAATTTAATATAAATTAAATATAAATATATAGATATATTTATTAAACTCAAATATTTCACAAAAACACACACAAAGCACAATGCGATGAAATGCCTGAATAAATAAACTACGTACAGTTCTTGTTCTATTTTCTTGTCAAGAGCAAACTCAAGATCCATAACAAGAAGCTTTTGGTAGGCATCCTGAAGTCTCTGTCTCGACACCCAGGCTTCATTGGCCCCCCGAGATGTGTCTGAAGTAAAAAACTCACAAATTTTGTGTCAAATAAAAAATTAATTTGATTTTAATGATATCACGGATTGCTATATTATATAAACAATTCGCAGACAGAGAAGCTATTTTAATTAACTTCCTAAAGAGTGCAGCAAGTCACTGGTTGTATACAAAATGGTGCGATGGTGCGCTTTCACGGGAATCGAACCCGGATCTATTGTATACGAGTCCGAAGAGCTATCCACTTGACTAACAAGCATAGACTAAATAATAATAAATGACTAATGAATCATTTAAATGTAAGAGAAATTATTAAGATTAAAAAATTAATAAATAAAATTAAAAATTAATAATATCTATTAAAATGTTCACTACGTTAACAAACTAGAAATCCGAGTTAATCTTTAACTACTAACTAATAAAATAATAATAAACTAAAAAATACACTACAGCTTTCGAAACAGAGATCAAATTTTATGCGTCGTTTGAATATTATATAAATAAATCAATTCGTTAAACAAATGCAAATTATAAACGGAAAACAAACGATTGAATGCAAACCTGTCGCTTCTGCCTTGAGCTTTTCAGTCTCTCTACAATAAACAATTAAATTTAATTAATTAATTTAAATACTTTTATTACATAAAGACTATCAAACAAAGCAAGGTTTACAAAAAGTACGTGATAATATAAACCAAGACATCGTTTCACACAAATGACTAATGCACCAGATTTAAACAGTTTATAACACACAGAATGTTTAAACGATAAATCTGAAAGATTTTTTATATATTCCATGCATTCATTTTTATATTCATTTTGTATAATTTTCATTCATCATTGAATAAAAACTTCGATATAAAAATATAATAAATCAACGATCTCAAATAATTACACCGTCATTCTCACATATAATCGTAACGTGCTGCACCTTAATAAAATTAACAACAATTTACATTCAAACTAATTCCCTTCCTGCCTAATTTCCTAACTTATACAAAAACATCACAATATCATTAAAAAAGCTCTAATTTACGTAAAAAAATGACCAAAATTAACAAAATAAAATGTTCAACATAAAGCGAAATTAGGAGAAGGGAAAGGGGCGTGGCTTAAACCGGAAGTAGTTACTTTAGAAGTTCGGCAGCGCTCATCATTCGTCAGATTTTATTAAAAAAATTAAAAAATTCATTTTTATCCATATCACCAAATCTTTTGCCAATCTGTCATACAATTTTAAATCTTAACAAAATGCGTCAAATCATGTAATTTAATCCTCATTTTAAGCCAAAATTAATTAAATATTAATTAATTTATGGTTTGGAATGTAATTAATGCGATAATTAAAGATAATTTAGGTGATAAAAGATAATTTAATTGCTGGGATGATAATTATTTTGAGAAGTTTCTGCGCGTTTGTTTTGATGATATATTTTGTTTTATTTTTGTACAAATTTCTATTAAAGTTCATTTTTTTGATTTTATTATATTTTAAATGTTAGGTTGAGAGGGGAAACTTAAAGTAATTAATTATATTTCTACTTTTATTCGTTAAATGTGTAATTTGTACGAGTATTTATATTACGCAATATTGTTGACGTGTTGTTTTGTTGTATTTTAGGCCTAAATTTCATTTACTTTTTTATTTTGGGCAAAATTTTATGTAATTTTAAAGATTAAATGATTAAAAATAATTGTATGACTGTCCGTCACGTCTGTCCATATGACGAATTTATGAGATGTATAGCTGTCCATCTTCGTAGCTGTCCATCTTCACAGTAGCTGTCCATATTTTAGTAGCTGTCCATATTTTAGTAGCTGTCCATATTTTAGTAGCTGTCCATATTCTCAGTAGCTGTCCGTATTCTCAGTAGCTGTCAATCTTCTCAGTAGCTGTCCGTATTATCAGTAGCTGTCAATCTTTTCAGTAGCTGTCCATATTCTCAGTAGCTGTCCATATGATCAGTAGCTGTCAGTCTTCTCAGTAGCTGTCCATATTCTCAGTAGCTGTCCGTATTCTCAGTAGCTGTCCGTATTCTCAGTAGCTGTCCGTATTCTCAGTAGCTGTCCATACTCTCAGTAGCTGTCCGTATTCTCAGTATCTGTCCATATTCTCAGTAGCTGTCCATATTATCAGTAGCTGTCAATCTTCTCAGTAGCTGTCCATATTCTCAGTAGCTGTCCATCTTCTCAGTAGCTGTCCATATTCTCAGTATCTGTCCATCTTCTCAGTAGCTGTCCATATTCTCAGTATCTGTCCATCTTCTCAGTAGCTGTCCATATTCTCAGTAGCTGTCCATATTCTCAGTAGCTGTCAATATTTTTAGTAGCTTCAGTATTTTCAGTAGCTGTCCATATTTTCACTAGCTGTCTATCATTTAGTAGCTGTCTACCTCAATAGCTGTTTAACTCAATAGCTGTCAATCTCTGTAGTAGCTGTCCAATCTCATTAACTGTCCATCACCTTAATAGCTGTCCATTACGCTAGTTGCTATCTATCTGCTCAGTAGCTGTCCATCTGGTCAGTAGCTTTTCTTGTCAGTAATTCATTATTTCACCAAGACATGTTTTCTGAAACTTAAATTAAAATTGCAAAGTTGAATGAAATTTTAGACCAAAGATACTTGTAAATATGTAATCAAACTATTTACAATTTGTTATCGTATTATCGCTTTATTTATTTTTATATATATATATATATTATATTAGCTATATATTATATATAGTATATTAACTAGATATTAGCGTAGATATACATATTATAATTAATATCTACAAAGCATGAATATTAATTAGCACTTATTAGACATAATTACATTATTCATAGCTTAATGATTCCTATTTTATTTTAGATTTTGAAGCAATCTATATATAGAATAAATGGCCGATTCAGAGGATGATGTTTCATTTGAAAGTGCGGACGAAGACGGTACCACTGGTCCGTAGTTTGATTCCTCATTTGAATCCAAATTTAATTTAAATAAAATTTCTGAAACAGAAATCGAGCTTTTTGTCCCTTCATTCCCAATCTTACGGATATCAGTTTCTGTGTTATATTAAATGTGTAGTTGTGTTAGTTGTTTCAAATCTACTCAGTTATTCTTTTTTTAATTTTTGTACCCATTAATTTATAAGATAATACTTTATATCTGGTCTTTATTTAAGTTTTTTCATTCTATATTTCCGTTGTTACAGAATCATTGCTTTGCTGATTGTATTTATTATATAAGCGTAGTTTTTAATTTTTCTGCTTAGTTTTGGTTAATTTTAAGTAATACTTTACAAAAATATATTACTCTATGTAATAGGCCTAGTTTTAATTTCGTCTAAGTGCGATTAAGTGTAAATAATTTTTATTTTTCTATATTTCTAAAGAGTCTGATCTCGTAGTATCTAAAACGGATGAAAAAGTTTCAGAATCTCCGACTCTCAAAACCGAAGAAAATCTCGAGAAAGAAAAATTACCATCGGTCGAATCTCAGAATAAAAGTTTAGAAAGCGAGAAAAATACAGGAAATCAGTCTAATGAAGATGATTCAGTCGAGAATGAAGTGAAACAGATAATAGATGATGAAGTGATGAGTGAAACGAAGCAGACTACAGATAAGAAAGTGATGAGTGAAGTGAACCAGACTACAGATAAGAAAGTGATAAGTGATTTGACACAGACTACAGATAACGAAGTGAAAAGTGAAGTGAAACAGATTAATATAACAGAGAGTGTAACTAAAGAGAAAGACGAAGTTGATTCAAAAGTTTTAGAAATGAATGATTCTAGTTTAGCGGCTGATTTGAGGGAAGCGGGGGGAATGAAGAATGAGGAGCAAGAAGAGAAAGATCCTAGGAAAGCTTTGGAAAGATTGACAGGGTCTGATAATGATCAGGTAGGCACGATATTTTGGTGTGTGGAATTTCATCAAAGGACGATTTGTCAACGGACTGTTTGTCAAAGATATTTGTAAGGTTTAGGGTTATGGTTAGGTTTAGGGTGAAGTTTAGGGTTAGGGTAAGGTTCGGGTTAGAGTTAGTGTTAAGGTTAGAGATAGGAGTTATAAGAATCATCCGTTATAAAAATAGTTTTTGACGAACAGTCCATTGACGAACCGTCCTTTGATGAATCGTCTTAGTATCGATATTTAATTTAATTTAACGATTTGGTTTTGCAATGGATTATTTTTTAATTGATTGTGTCAATGATTACAACTATGAGTAATTTTTGATTGACTGGTTATTATAATGCAATGATTGATTAATTACTTGATTATTGATTAAGATTGAATTTTGTAATCCCATGATTGAATGATCAATTGATTGATTGATTGATTATTATTGCCCTCTGATCAATAATCTAGACTATATGCAGTTTATATAATTGTAGACTTGCGGTATAAATTTTATTAAAAAAAATAATATTGTAAATTTTTGTAAATTTGGATATTTTATTTTTTCCCTGCCAGTCAGGGGGGGTTGGCTGGGGTTGGAACAGTTTGAGTTCTTGGGGAACTTCTGTCTTCAGTTCCGCTAGTTCTACAGTCGGAACGTTTACGAATCAAGTTGGTTAGTTTGTGTTCTGCATTTTACAAGAAGAGAAAAAATAATGACGTACCTTAATAAAAGCTTAATGTTTTTTTTTAAATTAAACAAGGAATTACAAATTTGTTGGTAAATCTTTGTAACTTTTTTTCATAAACAAACGGATTATTTGCAAAGTCGATACTTTTGATGTACTGTTTGAGTAGTTTTAGATACTTTTACGTACTGTTTACATACTTTTTAAGTATCTTTATGGTACTTTTAACTACTTTTTACATACTTTGATGTACTTTTTGGGCTTTGTTACATACTTTTAAAAGTTTTAATCTGTACATTTGTGTATGTAAAAAACTGATATCAGTACACTCTATGTTGCAGTTAAAATCTATATACGGTATATCTAAGTTATATGTTACAATTCTATGATTATGATATCCAATAGTTCTTTAGGTAGGTCTATACAATTTAGACTTTTTATATAGTAATTATTGTGCTGATGTGACGTTAAGTAAATTTGCAATCAAACAGTAATTTAATCATTTCTTTTTCAGTGGCATTTGATTTTATAATTTTTAAATATATAGGCGCTGGTTTGCAGCAAGTTTTACATTCAGTTGAAACTGGTTTATTGGAAGATGATAGAAATGATTTAATTAACGATTCAACGGATGGCGGCGGCGCTAATTTGCTAGTCGAATCTAAATCATGTGAGTTTTGTTTAATTTTTTGTTGCAGTTTGATTCGTAAAAGTTTAATAGATAAATTATTTAGTTACGATTATTGATATGATTATTTTTTTAAAGTAATTGCAAGAGAAAACCTTAATTTTTTTGTCGCAACAAAATAAAAGTGAAATGTGGTATCATCTGAGTATTCCTCTGAACATGTAGAGGTTTTTTTTATAATTTTTTTAATATTGTTATTATTGTCTTTCTTTATATTTGATTTATATGATGAAATAAACGAATAAATAAATAAATAAAACCAAATTACAAATTTCAGCAATCGTACAATATCATTATGTAATTATTTATAAAGTTAATAATTATATAAATACAAACAATACAGTTCAATTGAAATAACGTTTGAGTAGTAAAATGCATATAGTAAATATTGTAAGATTAATTTACTGCTACGTCAGATTTAGAAGAAATACGAAGTTAAACCTTGAAGTCTGGACTAGTAAATGATGTAGCTGTTGAATTAAGCGTCTCTGCTAAATGTCAAGTCAGCTAATTTTAGATTGCATTGAACATTGATTTAATTTTAGATTGCATTGACAACATTGCTAAGGGGTGCAGCAAGTACTTAAATATCACCAGTAACATTTATATTTACAATATAAATATTTTAAATTATTAAAAATGTAGCGGACGATAATCCTGATGCTAAAGTAATCACACAGCAAATAGACCGAACATTATTGGACGATCTAACTGACCAATCAGTGAAGAGTTCTGACAAGAGGGAGGAGTCTGAGGGGGCTGTGGGGGGCGGGGCTAGAGAGGGGAAAGATGGCGACGATTGGTTTTCTAACTGGGGTCTATCGAGTTTGGGCGATGTTGTTAATAAAACAACAAATGCGGTGCAACAGACAGTACAACACACAACTACTGCGGTATTTTATATTTTATATTTATTTGTGATATAGTGAGAATTTGCTGACGATTTTAGTTTAATGGATATATTGGATTTTTTATTATATAAATTGAATTTTTTGTTTTTACGGAAAATATAAGTGGTTACTGCACCCAACTTGATAGTCACTGTTCCTTTAATTTGTTGCACCCTTTAGTAAGACGATTAAATTAACAGCTATGTCTGAAACATTGTTCATATAATACAGTAATCCAGATGATAGGCGTACCTTAATCTTATAAATATTGTTTTCTTGTTCAGAGTAAAAAGGTAGTCAGTGGTGGACTTGATGTGCTTGAAACAATAGGAAAGAAAACTTACGATATTCTAACAGAGGGGGATCACGGACTAAAAATGGTTATTGAAAGAAATCGTAAAGACAGACCTAATTTATCAAAGGTAACTTCTCTTTTAGTGTTCTCTTTTTTTCAATTAACTTATAAAAATATGAATTAAAAACAAAATTAAATCATCCAGTAATCTGGAATAAGAAGATGTTGGTGAAATTGAATCCCAGAAAAGAAGAAAAAGTTTACAATTGAATTAATGTAGACGTAATTAAAATAAATAAAGGTATGTCATTGCGAAACTGATAGGAAAAATTGTATCATAGTCGTTAGAGCGCTGGATTTGTAATCGATAGGTCCAGGTTCGAATCCCGGATAGATTAGTATTGAGCTTGAGCTGCGCCCTTTAGTAAGACGCTTAAATTGACAGCTACGTCTGAGACATCATTTATATAATACGGTAATCCAGACATTAAACTTTTAAACTTAACCTTAACCTTAATTAACTGTTGATTTAAGTTAATATGACAACTTTATAATATTTGTATAAGACTCGAATATAGGACCTACCCATTACAAAGTCCTGACTGTAACCATTTAGCAGCTAGTTGCATATTGCGTAGAGTTTGAGAGAAGCCAAAGAAGAAGCCGATATAAGAACTAAGCAGGAAGAAGAATTTGTTGAATCTAGAAAAGCTCATTTTGGCGCACAGTTTGATGATTATCAAGGCGAGATTTTCTATTTAAATTGAAATTATTTTTGTTATAATCTAAATAGTGACTAATAATTTGAAAAAGTAATTTGTTTTTATATAAGATTATTTTTTATAAAAGATACAGAAAAATATTTAAAATTACATTATATTAAAATCAATGACAAAAACGAAGAGGAAATCGTAAAAAAAATTTGATATAATTTTTGTTGTAAAAGTAGATCGTATTATTAATTAAAATCAAGATTAGATCTTGGGCACGTTGGGTCTTGCTTTTGTGAATGAGTTGGGCAGATGGATCTCTATCGTCTCAGGTGATCCGAGGTTCACCTCTTTCCTGAAGCAACGACTCGCTTTGGCGGTGCAGCGGGGGAATGCGGCGGCAGTGTTGGGAACTTTTGACAGTTTCCCAAGACACTTTTTAACTTTTAAAATTCTAAATGTTTGAATGACATTTTTTATTTGCCATTCTTGTTCAAACTGTTAATATTCTATATAATCATATTTTCCATTTAATCACAGCATATTGTATATATGCTGTGATTAATACAATTAAAATTCTATTACAGCTGCAATAGAAGCAAAATCTGTATAAAATATATAAAAAGTTATTGATGATGTTGTTATTTTGTGAGTTTTTATACACTTAGGTCTGGTTCAGTTAGAGGCCCTTGAAATGCTGTCCAGTATGAGTGAGGGGCGCCTTAAAGGGGTTCTTCAGGTGCTGCCCAGTGAAGCAGCCCAGCTGCTTAGACCCCAGCTGCTGGCCATTAGACAGCTGTTTGAAAGGACAGCCAATGAGGAAGAGGAAGGTTTGTTAGGATGAATGTAATTGGTTGCAGGTTTTTAGGATAAATGTAATTGGTTGCAAGTAAATAATTTGCGTGCAGTCTATTAATTACTTGTGTAAATCAACGTATGTAATTCTAAGGTTAAGGTTTAACGTCTGGATTACGTCTGGATATTGTATATTATTTGTCAGTAAATTATTACTAAGTGATAAGTTAGTAATAAAATTTACTAGATTTGTTTATATTTAAATGAATATTTTATCTTCTTAGATGACGATGCTACCACTGATCATGATTTTAAAAAGCTCATTTCTGAATATAAAGGAAAAATGAGTTTAAATATAAATGTTGAGAAACTGATATCCGTAAGTGATCTATACAGGGTGGGGCAAAAAAAAATATAACCCGACGGAAAATGTGATATCTTTGTCAATTCACAATATTTTCGCTCC
>JAQIXG010006042.1:0-10741 GCA_034700105.1 Oconnorella tubifera
GGTATATATATATATATACAGGTATATACAGGGTGCACTAAAACAATAAACCCCTAGTGATTTTGCCAAAAATAAATATTTTTTCTCAAAATTTTGCGAGTTAGTAGAGGAGAAAATTCTAAATCTAACTACCGAATTATCTTTGATACCTTCATACGATCTAAAGTTATGAAATATATACGAAAATATGTAAAATTTAAATTTAACCAAGCCAGTATTTTCAAGATTGTCAAAGTTTAGCAATTGCCAGATTAAAAGAGGTATATGATCCTCAAATATTAACCATTGGGACTACCAGGATCGTGAGGCAATCCCCTCAAATATTATGTGCTTACATCACAGGTAAAAGTCACCACAGAATGAAAACTGATGAGCAAAACTGATGAGCATTGATTTGACGCAAAACTTCATGAATACACCAGTATCGGCAACAAGAAAGAGATTGTAGGCTCAGATTAGAACAGAGAGAGGATATTTTTGCTATCTATTTTATCTACAGATACTATGCTCATAAATGATCCGTTTATATAAAAAAAATTCAGCAAGTTATTTGACAAAAAAAATTTAAATCGCGAAATTGCTCTATTATAGTACAAACCATAGAGTGACTTTGAGCCTAGAGTCTCACATGAGATTGGAACAAACAAGTCTGTTCTAGCAAGATCGGTATACTTGATTTTCTTTCTCTACCAGTTCAGTTGCCCTTACAGGTGTAACTAAACTGGTAGAGCTGTGTGAGACAGCCAGCGTATCAGTAAAAGTCACATCCCAGATCAGGTTACGTCCACTCTGCCAGGCAATTATGGTGGAATTAGATGGGATGCCTGTTCGTGTAAGTCCTTTCTAAACCAAATAATTGACTTCTGTAATTGAGTTATAAATTTGTATAGACTATGTTATATAGCATTACAGTATTTTTAAGCCTGTCAACGATTGCCAGTAACTATTTAGTAACCAGATGCTCTCCGTCACACCCGATTAAACATTGTTGGCACAAATTGTTATTCATTATAATTATTATAGACACTTGTAAATGTGACACCTGAAAACTCTGTCTATTGTTGTCGAGCTTAACGACCGATGGTCAAAATATCCCCCCAACAAAAAAGTCAAATGACTAGTATGCACCTGTCAAAAATGACAGTTTACATATATTATAAGATTATAATATGATTATTATAATCCACTATATTCAATTAAATTTTAACTTTGTCATTTGAAACCATAGATAGACATTTGACATTTCTATTTCACTTATTTTTTGATGTTCTCTTCAGTAAAAATATTTTTATTGGGTTAGCCTGGCCCTTCAGGACCTTAGGGATCGCAGGGACCCCATCAGTCCATTAAAATTTGACAGAGAACTGCATGCCTGAATAAAATAATACTTTCTGTAATGGTTGATTCACGCGACGATATGTGTTGCGCGCACGTCGAGCAGCAAATGGGTGCAACATGAAAGATGCGACGCATCCGCGACAGATTTTCCCAGGCTTAGAAAACGTTGCCGATGTTTTGCGACGATGCGCGTATGTACATATGTATGTACATACACGCATACATAGATACTTGAATACATACATACGTACATATATGTATGTATGTATGCATGTGAGTCTGTATGATGTTTGGGCGGTGCCCAAACATCAACTACCGGTTTTCAACATTGTTTATTTATTTTAAAGCATGTACGGAGCTCATTTTTTCATGGCATATGGTTTCATTCCTTTGACACTTCCATTGGTCTTATGATCACAAAACTCTTCAAGTTTAGCTTTTTCAGCGATTCACGCACTGGGCATTGGACTGGACTCATTACTGAGCCAATTGATTCTACCATAGCTGAAAATAATCTTCAGACGAAGATGCATTATATGTGACGGACAATGCCAGCAAAATGTAGAAGGCTATTTCACTTGTTTTTGGTTCAACACACAAAGCAGTCACAAAACTTGAGATGCCATCAAGCTTGCAGTTCTGGATGATAAGGATGACTTGGACGATGAATCACCTGGTCTTTGTCTCGAAGCTCATGGTCTCATTCTTGGCCTCAAACCTCATGGTTTTGGTCTTAAAATCGTTGACAGGCTTAAAATACTGTAATGACATTTAACATTGTCTGTAAGGCTTTTATAACTCGCGTGGCATATTTATGTGCAGGTTGTCTAAAAAAAATCACAATTTGACGAAAGACCTTAGAGTCGATATATGCCCTATTCAGTGTACAAATTTTTTTTTTAAGATCATCAAATATCACTCTTCTGTAACATTTCAATCATGTTAGATACAGAAATTGTTATTATATCCTGAAACTTTACAGAGTTTTATAGTGATTTTTATATCATTCATATAATGAAGTTAAGAATAATAATAAAATATTATATTGTATAGTTACAAAAAATCAGATATTCGGCTGAGGCGTATGCCCATAGCAATTTTCAGTTGTTTCCTAATTTAGTAGATTAGTATTCAATTGCCAAGTAACTTTAAGATAAAAAAGAAAAATCCTTTTAATCTGAATTTTTTTTTTAATCCTTTTAATTAACCTTATAAGAAGGATATTTTACATTAAAACTCAAAAACTAATTTTTTAATTTTATTTAAAATTTAATTACATAAATTGATTATATGTAGGTATGGTAAATCAGCAGAATCTTCTGGCATGGGTTGGAGTTGTGGTAAGTGAAATCTTTTGAGTTTTATCAATTTTTTTTCTAATTCCACAATTGTAATTCATCATCGATCAATTTTTTAAATAGGCCATGATCATGAATATCGAGACCCTCAATTATATTTACTATAACTCAACGAGGAGTCAACTTCTATTCAACAGAGTTTTTGTAAGTGTACCTTAGATAATTCTAATGATATTCCATTCATAGTTTATTTTCATACTATCTCTCATGTGCTACAACACATGCACAGACAAGCATGCATTATTGATGAGTCAGTCAAACAATGGCTTAATAATAGTGTTCCTATGCCATTGTTTGCCTGACTGTGTGACTGAATGTGAAATAACTCATTTGATTATTTTTTAACATCACATCAGCACAACAGTATGACTATTTAAAGACTGTTATAATTGTTTCTTAATGTCAATTGTTTAATTATTTTTAATTTCGAAAATAATTAAAGCATTGCCATTGTTTTGTTTATTGTTAAACCATAAAGCCATGTTTGACTCATCAGTAACGTCCTGATCAAATTTGTCCCACAGTTGCATGATACGTTGTCGCAGAGCCTCAAATTCACAGAGTTTTGTTAGGTTAACATGCTCCTGCATAACAGTCCAAATGTTATAATCCACCGCATTCATATCCGAGCTATTGAATGGCCAGAGAGTAGGAAGAATGAAGTCTGGGTTTTGTTACTAAGCAGTTTAACTGTCGCTCAAATTCTGTGCACTGGTGCGTTGTCCTGTTGGAATGTGTAATAATCAGAGAAAGACCGGATGTCAGACAGAAGTCTCTGCATCAATAGGAAGTCTCTCTAATACTGTCCTTTAACTTTAACCCTTGGTTCAACAAAGTGAATAGCTGTATGACCGAGAGCTGAAACACTAACTGATATCATTAAGGACTTGATAAAAGTCAGACATGTACGCAAAAGACCTCTTTTTTGGGGTCTTTTTTTTAATGAGCGTAGAGACAATCATTTTGATTATTGCTTAGGGCTGCCACAGTGAACAGTGCCACAGTCTTTAATCCATAATTGAAATGAAATTAACCGTTGCAGCTGGATAACGTCGAAGCAATGATTGTGAACAGTGAATTTTTGTTTGTGATGCATGTAAGCAAACATGTCAGTTCATGTTTTTCTCTTTTCCTTTCTTTAAACATTTAAGACGTCTATCCCATTTTACAATGTTGTTCACTGATGATTGGAAAATATCGAGCTCACATGCTGCTTTCTGTCTCTGTGATATATGTGTCTGGGGATTGTCATCTTGACTTAGAACTGGCTCTTCAATCTCTTTACTGTTGTGAACAGTTCGTACTTTCGATCTTCGGCCACTAAAAACACAGGAACGTCTTACAGTCGTTCCTGTAGTGTTTATCGTATAAGTTTCTTTAACAATCATCTATTTTGGTGTACTATATTTTCACGAATATAACCCGCGAGTTATACAAGATTTTGCTTACCCCGCACCACCCTGCGGGGTATAATCGTGTGCTGGTTATCCAAAATATTTTTCTCAAAATACAATGTATAACAATATATATTTCTACATATAGTTAACTTTATAGTCGACGTCGCCGACTATAAAGTTAACTATATAAAGGACGGTGTTGTCTACATTTGGTCCATGCTTTGATGTCTTTCTCTTTGATCTTCCGTTAGCGTTGCTTTGAAGTCGTTTGATTAAGAGAGAGAGAATGAGAGAGAGAGAGAGAGAGAGAGAGAAAGAGAGATATTGAAAGATTGATGGGGATTATAAGAGATTGATCCAGACTTCTATTGTATTCTAACCTATTGTAAATACGTCGATATAATTATTAACTTTTCTCTCTCTAACTAACAGAGGAGATCCCAGGTGTCACGTATGCTAGTGTATAATGATTATAATCATCACGGTTTATGTGAACAATGTTTAATTGTTCGCGACGGCTCGCAGTAATCGTTGACAGGCTTAAAAATACTGTAATGGGCTATAACAATGCCTGTACGCGTTTATAAGCCGCGGGGTATATTCGTGTGCGGGTTATCTAGAATATTTTTACACAAATTGAAAAATCCGCAGGTTATACACGCGGGCGGGTTATACACGTGTGCGGGTTATATTCGTGAAAATACGGTAACTCTTGTAGAACTTCTTAGCATCATATTGTTTGTCTTGCCTTAAAATTTATTGAAATCTTGTCTTCTTCACTGAATGCTAATTTTGTAAACAACTGGAAATTATACTAAATTTTGTTCAATGATTTTGAAATTTTGTGCAAACAGCAATTAATTCATAGCAAATGTTGTCCCAACATTGAAACTGATGTCTCGGACTATTGTGTTTAATATTTAAGCAAAATTCGCACAAGTATTGTTTAATCTACGGGGTTCCAATTTTCATGATTACGATGTATTACAAGCATTACAATAAATGATAAATTGAAAGCATGCATTGAATTAATTATTAAATTTAATTTTAATTAATTTTTCTTATTATTTTTAGTTTCTTCAATTTATCGGCATGATTTATTCCTGAAATTTTAATTAGAAAGTCTTAATTCATATCTTAGCAATTGTGTCCTGTGTTGTGGTATCCTGCAGCCCTAAAGATCAACAGTGCTGATCTACCCATTGATTATATAGTCAAAAATGAAGCCATTGGCTAAATTTAATTTTAAACGTCTTTTCAGACTAAAAATTTACATAAACTAGTTTTAGTTTAAATTTTAATAAAAACAAAATTATTTCAGTAATTGATCTTGTCTTCGTGATCATTATCAATATATGCCAGATATATTGAAATTTATGCATATGCCTAATTGCCTATACAAATTTCATATAATTGTTTAAATTTAGTAATTTAATCATTTAACCAATTTCTCTCGTTTAATAATCCTTCATTCTCTCATCTTTCATTCCTTTTAATTTTTTCTCTACTTTTTCTTATTTATCCTTTCTTTCTTTCCTTCATGACTTTTTCTACTTCCTTGTCTCCACTACTACTTTCAATTAACTTATAGCAATAATGTTTCTAGTAAGTTCTTAATGTAAGACTAAATATTAATAACTTTTGTAAAAAATACTTTTTTATAAACAACACTTTAATACATATATTATTACATATTATTGCATAAAATATTTATTTTTTAAAAGATTATTCTTTGATACATGTGGATAGAGTCCCCGTGCAATTCAATGGTGAATTCAGTTGTTAGTAACGTAGCGTTGTTGTGTTACTCTATAGGAGTCATCTCAAAAAGTTGAATTTAATGAATTTAATTAAATAATTAATTAATGATCAATTAGGAGATCTGTTAATTGAGTCGTGAATTTTTAGCGGAAGTTGGCTTGTATGCAAAAGTTCAAGTCAATGGGAAAATGGGAAGTTGGCTAAATATCGATGACAAGATTTATACTATACATACATACAAACAAACACATGAAACTAATAAAAGTGTTATAAAAATATGATGTGATGTGCGACTGTATTTTTAGCTCTCTACTTTTGTGCAACTTTATTTCTTATACTTTGTGGAGCTGGTATTGTTCTTCTCTTTATCTACTACACACGTTCTGACGTCTGTCAAGAGAATCAACTATTTATTGGCATCAATGCTGGTCTCTGTCTGCTTATGTGCTTCCTTTCTGCTGTGCCCTGCACTAAACGATGTTAGTTCTAACATTTACTAGACACTTATTGCCTCTATGTAGCAAACATATAATTATTAGTTTGTTTCATTTTTTTAACTAAATGCATTATTCAACTGCTCTGAGAGTCTCTGTTTTTGTGAATGAGAAATTACACTGTATTTGAAATTTGAGTACCATTATTAAATGCTTTAAGTTAAATGTTGTACTAGCATTAGTTTTTTAACATTGATTAGATATCACTTATTGTCTATCATCTGGTGCAGAATTGTAATAATTACGATTAAATTTAAATTAATTAGCTTTCTTTATATTTACGTATACAAATAGAAATGATTTCATGAACACTATTTGACTCAGATTTTGTAAAAGTGGGTTTTCTTGGGACTCTGGGATTTTGTAACATCAAATCAGAGATTCCGTAGAAAGTTTAACTTAAAAATATTTCTTTTATTGCATAATCATTAATCAGCTGCATTGTGAGGTCAGTATAAGCAGAATGAAGAATGAAGTTTTTGATATATACAACAGCTGTGTTGAACTGCTGGAATAAACTGTATGAGTATCATGTTGCTGCTGTAGCCACTGCTACAGCCTGACAACTGAACAACTGTGCTGCGTTGAGCTGGCTGCATATCTCAATATTCATAGAACACTTTAAGCGTAAAATAAGTGTAATTTCCTTGGAAGCCTACTTTCTTGAAAACTTAATGAAAATTTCTTTCTATTTATTTATAATGCAATAAATTGTTCTGCAATATTTAAGAAGATTTTTAGAATTTAGTGAGAGGGTGTCTAATTTGATACATATTTCAGAGAGGTAACTAATATACAAATATATTCCATCTATATTTTTATTCTTATTCTATACCAGTAAATCGGAATTCAGGATTACTGCAAGCAGCTATCATAAGTCTGTATGTCATCTATCTGACTTGGACAGCATTAGTCAGTGAGCCTCCTAAACAAGGTAACTCATCATCAAGTAGTATATAAGTCATTTTAATCATTTTGTGACATAAAAGTCATTGTGATCATCTTGTGATGTAAAACAGTGTTGACACATTTTATGAATTAAATTTTATACTTTTAGTTATTGAAAATGTAAGAAATAATCATGTGAAGATGACAGTAGAAAGACAGTTAAAGACAGTTTGAACAGTAGTTCAAACTTTTTCTTATTTTAAAGTTTATCTATAGTAGGATTAATGTGTAAAAGATTAATGAGTAAATGGAATAAATATAAGAATAGTTTTATTTCTAAGTAGGGAACAACCGAGTAATTATTTTCTGTCGAATCAGAGAACGAACCGAATAGTTGAAAGTTATGATAAGTTATAATACAGGCAAGGGGGGTAATTTGACTAGCAGTCGTTTAGCTTTTTGATGTCCAGATTTACTACAATAGACAGTAACTTACTACTGCGACAGACAGTGAGAAAGAGAGAGAGAGAGATAGAGAGAGAGAGACGGAGAGGCTGCTTTGATCATCAATCAATTGCTCTTGGATGTCTGTGATCGGGTGTCCATACATTAGCTCGGTAGTCACTTACTCGGTTACAGATACTCAGCCGGTCACTTGCTCAGATGAATTTTACTCGGCTTACACTTAGTCGGTTTACACTTAGAATAGTAGAATTTTGAGCTAGATTTAATGAAATTGCATGATTTATAATCAATACAAACAAATATGTATTGACCGCAAGCTTCAAAATTATCTACTACAAAAACGTTAGTCAACTATGTTGGCGGGGGGAGGAATCACCCCTATCACCCTTATCTCCCTCCTATGGATCCGCCACTGTTAGAAGAGCTCCCATGCGTTTTAGCATAATCAGTACGAAATTATTTCATTATTATAAAGTTGTTTTATACTCTTTGTATTATAGAAAGCGTTTTTTAAAAAAGATTGTTTAATATAGATATTTTTACATTTTGAAGACACATATTTTACATTTTATAACACGATTGTATGCTTTATAAACAATAATAATTTATATCAAGCCCATACAAGCTTTAACTTAATACATTAAAAAATTAAAAAATTATTTAAACTATACAGCGGGGAGGGCATCACCCCCCTATGGATCCGGCAATTATTACCGACCAATTATAACCCGAGCAAGTTATCTGAGCACGAGTAACTGTAACCGGAGCAAATGGTACCCGACCAAATGTAAGTGAACGCTGTGATCGACATCGACAACAACAGTTATTTAACACAGCGAGTGTGAGAGAGTGAGAAAAGCAAGAAGAGGGAGGGAGAGAGAGAGAGAGAGAGAGAGAGAGAGAGAGAGAGAGAGAGAGAGTTAGAGAGAGAAAGTGAGAGAGAGAGAGAGAGAGAGAGAAGCGTGTAATTTTAAAATGGATCCTTCAGCTCTTTGATGACTAAGATGAAGAGAGAAAGGGGGAGGAGAGTTGAAAAATTGTTAGAGCAGGTGGCCTTTTGTATTGGTTCTCTCAATAACTAATAGTCCAGCAGACGGGTGTCTTCACAGCTCTTTTAACCTTTCAAAGACTATGTAAACAATAATATTGTTATAAACTGGAAAAAGATTCAGTTGAATTACTTGAAAAATTTAATTAACAACTATTTGGAGCACGATTTTTGCCAAAGCCAATTTTTGCCAAAGCCGAACCCTACCAAATAGTGGCTAAAAACCTGCTATTCAGCCGAGACGAATGTCCGAGGCGATTTCCAGTTGTTCCCTATTTCTAAGCATAATTTTAATCATCAAAATTATATACAATTCATATTTAGTATAACATTGTAAATCTGTTAATATTCTGATTTAAGTGAAGAGATACCTTATGAATCAGACTGCAATACCAGTCTCATCAAAGTCATCAACGTTGTCAGATGTAAGATCAACAGATCAACCTTTCAGTTATTACATAGAGGAATTGTCTTGTGGTCCTCCTGCTGTTAATCAAACATGGCGCATGTAACTTACTCTTTGTTTAATGTTATCGTAAGATTTTATGATGTCATATATAGATATAAAATTAAAAATAGTTGTTGTTTAACTTCTGATACAAACTGATACTGTATTACCAATCCTTTCAAATGTCATAAAAATATTGCTTAATCACTTATCTAGCTTATCTCTAGTTCCAATAAGAGTACTTACAATGTGTACTATATTGAGATTTGGAGTTTAACTAAAATTTTGCTGAAATGTGTTCCACGAGACGTGTTTAGGCAAATTGTAGCTATGTATCGATTTGTTTGTTAGCTGCTCTCTGATTGGTTGTAATTAGGTCAATTTGGGGTTATGTTGAGATCAGATGAGTTTGTTGATAAATAGCATTTAAAGGGCAGAGATCAATTCTAATGACGGGAATTTATTTATTTTTTTTATTTTTTTATTTTATATCAATCAAAATGCAATATTAAATCACAAACTACAATACAATTATTGGGAAAGGAATGCCAGATTATAAACAACTTTATGGCCCATTTAATGATAAAAACCAGCCGTTTATGCAATAAACTATTCTTTCTATTATAGGCCTATGGTTAAAATAGAAATTATATTGTTTATGTATTTTTCTGTATTTCTTTCATTGTATTTATTAGGAAGGGATATTTTTATCCCTTCCTAATAAACCGTCATGGGATCAAGCGATCCCTATTTACCTTCTTTGTTGCTTCCTTCATTAATAGTTTAATCGAGGTTTTTTATTCTGATTTTATTTAATTTTTTTAAGTTTTGGTATTTATTTTCCACTAACATGATGATAAAATTCAAGATAATATACCAAAGATATATAAGTAATATGATGTAAAAATTGATAAAAATTGAAATATTTATATCAATGAATTGAATTGAAATATTTGAGCATCATTTTTGTCAACACTGATGGGTGCCATGTTTGTTTATTTTGTAAAATCTCTGTATAGTAGCTAATCAACTGTTTATGTCATCAAAATCGGCGACATAAAATCTGTACATAAACAAGAGATAGACAGAGTTTTAAGCAGCATTTTAGGTTCAAAAAACGCTAATAAGAACAAATCAATACATATGTATGGATCCAATACATATGTACTTTTCCTGAAGCCAGTGGTTAATCGTATTATTTATAGTGTACTAAGCCTAATGTCTGGAAGCTTTTTTACTAGAAAACTAATTCTAGCTATATATTGGTTAAAATCGGCAAAGCCCAAGATCATTACAACTATTTCATTGGACTATTATATCATTTGATTATAATGACGTCATGGCTGCCAAACATAAAGGCATTTAATTGTAAAACTAAACGTAAAAGCATAGTGTCATTTAACCATATTTTAAGAAATCTGTACATATGTTTGGATTCTATACATATGTACTCTCACTGGAACAGGCCATTAGAGTGGTAGACCATAACAATGGCCCAGACAAAATTGACCCCATATATTTTGCGTGCGGGTTATATTCGAAGT
>JAQIXG010006043.1:0-10739 GCA_034700105.1 Oconnorella tubifera
TGTCCTCCACCATTGGGCCAATAACTCCCCCAAAGCCCCTCCACGCTGTTTCGGCTCTGTCTACCGCGGGGTCCGGGATGGACAAAATGTGAATGGGGAGAAGTTGAGAAAGGAGCTCAGTGGCAGAAATTGATATCATGAAATATATCAATAGTGTAAGTAGCGCAAAAAAAATTAATTCATAATTATGAATACGAAAATGTATTAATAGAAAAAATATATTAAAATGAAAACAATCATCGTATAATGTTGTTATGTAAATGATGTAAAGTGATGTAAATTCTCAAAGAGCTTAATATTTGAAATGAGATTGATAATTTACTGCGAGCTTTGCACACTGTACTGTGTAGTTTCAATAAGTTAATGCAGGCCTGTGCGACGTACATACTAATCATTATTAAATTCAGTGATTTGTACAACACGTGAGTAGTTATACAAATTCATGAAGTATCTATTTTGTTTATTGTAATTTCTTCTTTTGTTTATTTTTGCATATTATTGCTTAGAATTTATAATAATTTTTATATCAGTCACTAAGGACTTTTTTTATGTATTATTTGTACTGTATTCATCATAAGCTTTAATATCTTGAACATATTAATTTACAAGAAGCTTAAAATCAAATAGCTACTTGATGAAATAAGGCTATTATTTCTAAACATTGATCTACAACTTAAATAATACATTTAAAAAACATATCAGAAGCATGTCTACCATGATTTTAATTAATCTATGAGTTTCCACGCGCGGTTTAATCCCAGCAATCTCATATAGCGCCAGTTAATCCAGCTCTGATTGCGTAGTCAGCACAGTGCGCACACACGGTGCGAGGGATTGATGATCTTGCCGGAAACGCACTGCGAACTTCCTGTCCCGGGGAGGAATCGTGTCTCGAAATTTCTCTTGCACGGTTCTAATCCGACGCTTATACGATATACGCCATGCTACGTAAGGTTCTTCATTGCGACGTTGAAACGTTAAATACTACACCGCCCTCTCAAATTCAGATATCATAAATTAATTCTATTACATTAGGTTCATCTTTGTTTGTTTATTTACATTAGCGCAGAAAGATTATTTAGTAACTAAAGTAGCTCAGTTATTTTATGTTGGATTATTAGATGATAAATAACTGCTATATACCAATGGGGAGACATGGTCCTGGTAAATTAACAAATAAATAATTATAATTAGGTATACTTGCTATGATTTACTAAATGCACTTCCTACGTCATTATAAAGCCATTAATTCTTTTTCAAATCGATAACAGATCCCTATGAAATTATTATTATTTAATAATAAATTAAGTAATAATAATTATTAAATTAGAATTCAATACTTTGAAATACAATTAAGCAATTCATATTGTCTTATTAAATAGATCCAATAAAGTAGAAAAAGTGATTTGAAATAGTTCTTTAAAATTGATTAACTTTGCAGACGCGTGTAGAATTAAACGTTGGCCAACCGTCGCGAATGCTTCAACTCGCCGACTGCGACGCGTCTGCTTATCGTCGACGAACAGTTAATGCCGCGGCATTGAATTTAGTTTCTCTGCTCGATTCAGCATCGTCAAGAGTTCTGAAGTCAGAGTCTTGACGCTTTCCTCGACGGAAGGCGGTATACGAGAGTGTGGCGATTCGATTACCGAATAGATTTACGAGACTTGTCAAATATTTTTGTCGTGGAAAGATAATATTGGTCAGTAGCAAGATCGTCAAATCTGTAGAATGCGTTGAATATTGTTGGCATATTTGAAAAAGGTTAAACTTGAGTGAAATATAAACATTGGATTCTTTAAAGCAATAAGATCGATTGAAAATGGAAACTATAGAAATTATTCTATAATGTTTTGTTTTGCTCGATGATTAAATTATTATAATAAATTGTTTTAAATAACAGATTTAATATAAATATGTAGTATATATGTGAACATAAATTAAGTTATATTATTGATAGTAAAGTTTGGCCATGTTTTCTTGTTTGGAAGGTAGACTAAGTACTTTACGTATAGTGTAACTTATTACACAGCTGTAACATTTCTTTAAACACGCATTTCCCAAAATTACCATTAATGCTTGAAAATGACATTCAAAATGTAGGCAAGGATTCTATTTGAATAAAATTACTGTCTATATAACCTTTAATAACAAAATTAATGACATCAAAATCAGGTGAAGAAAAAAGATAAGTCTATAAATGTGTCAACGAAAATAGTTTTGATTAGAGTAGGCTTACTGTAAGTTTCTTTGAAAAGAATTCATTTCTAAGAAATATTACTATTAGTAAAAATCTTAATTATAATGCTTTTATCTATCACGTACAATACATGATATCTCCTATAATCAGTCATTATACTTATTTATATTTTATAATTTTATCATATTTATCTTGGGCTTCTCAGATGTAGTGAATAAATAATTTAATATCAATGCAGCACCAGTCCCCGGACAATGATATAAAAAAAGATGTCGAGTAACCAGAAAAGAATGACGTCAAGTCATGCAAAAAAAGAAAATAATGAGGCGTTACATAACAGAGTATATACGTGATAAGAATGCATTAAAACTATGTTTTGTGTTTTAACTTTAATTTTAAAAAAGAATACGCATCTATCAAAAAATGTTCTTATTCTAATCTAGAAATTACATAAATCAAATAGTTGTACGTCTGTGTTCTAGTTAAAAACGTCTTTATATATCAATAATACATGAGAATCCTTCACCAAATCATTGATGTCTAAAATGGATAACCTTAATACTGTAATGCTTAAGTTGTTCTGGAAGTATAGCATAGTCATTTATCTAAGGTACATAAAGCGGCTAACAGCATGACGTCAGATTGATATAGCGTGTAGTTCCTTTCATTAAAATTATTCAGTTTAAAAAAATTCTGTAGTCTTCGTAAATGTTTTTATTGACATATAGTAATTAACGTAATTAACATCAAAATAACGACATATAATATTAGCTCTATACAACTTTATTTCATATATTTTTAAAATCACGCAAGAAACATACCGGAAAGAACAGCTTGCAGCAAATGACGAGTGAATTAATTAAAATAGCTATTGCTAATCAGGTAGATACTGTTACAATAGAAGATCGCACAAAAGTGAATATAACCTGCCAATATGCATTGACATTGCATTTCGAATCTTTTTTTACGATGTAGTGTAGCGTCAGACTCGATACCAGTAAATCGGATTGGGATTAGGTTTAATTCCTTTTATAACATAGCTAATGGATATCTACGTCTGAGACGTCCTTCACAATTGATCAATGATATTGCGGTCGTTAAATTTAAATTTTTGTAACAAAACTATCAAATCTCAAGATTATGAAGTTTGGGAAGCGAGCGGATGCGTCGCGTGATGAAGTAAACAATCAGCATTGTATATCACACGTATAATTTATAAGACATACATATTGTAGATTTATAATTAACTTAGTATTTGTATCACAATAAAAAAAATCAATTGTTTAAAATTTATTTAACCCTGATACATTTATTTTTATAAATAAAAAATGACAATGCAAGTTTAAAGTGTGAAAATGTATTTTTTAGAAACTATTCTATTTTCTAAATATTATTTAACATTTTGTGAGTTTTTATAAGGTTTAATTGTTAACTTTTGTACAATATAAATTCCTTAATTTTTATTTTATATAACAATAGTTTAAACAAATATTGCAATAAAAATTCGGTTGACAGAATGTAAATAAATTAAAAAACATTATTTGTTTAAATTATCGTTTTTTAAACATTGTTTTGCATCTATGCTATTTAAATACCAACGGATGCGCCAACATCGAAATCTTTTATTCTTAACATTTTAAGAGCAAAAAATTTAATCAATAAAGCTCATCGTCTACGAGACTTTATCGATTACAACATTTTGTTAACTGCTTTCTATTGAAATTGAAACTTCTTTGAGTTGCGTTGTTTTTATTTCAGTTCTTGTAACAATGAAAAAGTCAAACTAGGAAAGAAAATTGATTTTGGTTTTGTTATGTTATAAACATTATAGCATGTAAAATAACTTTAATCTAGCAGTTATTGTAAAAATATGAATTTAATAATCTTCGGTTTATTTATTTAACTGACAATGTTGTTTTTATGCGACTATAATGTTGAAGATTTAGATTTATGTTCAATTCTCTTCAATTTGAAGGCATTACAAACATGCTGCAATTTAAGCTGCAGTAGTTCGTAATTTTACTGACTACTGTAACAGTTACTAACTGTTAGAGTAGTCAGTAAAATTACGATTTAACGAGCTTTATAACTTAAATTTAGTGCATTTTTCGTGAAAGACATCAAATGATAAGAATGGGATCGTTATTTGTGTATTTTTAAATCTCGGTAAATTTCTTCGATCAAATTCAATGACTTTAATTAATATTTATACTATACCAAGCTTAGCTTCCCTTACTCGAATTATTACTGATCTTTATTACTTATAGATTTTTGAGAGATGTCTTTGTATTCCGAGTTGTTCATACTTTTCTCTATTAAAGCGAAGATTCATGATTTGAATTTAACGGAAAATCAAATATTTATATATGAAACTTTGATTTCACACAAAAGTGTAGTACAAAAAAAAGTACATTTATAAATGAGTCAAATGACGCACAAAATATAACCAATAATTCTAACATCTGTCCATCGTCCTGATGTTTTCGCACAATATTTTGTGTAGAATTATTTAATATTTCGCTCTCTGTCGAATGAAAATTACTTATCGAATCTTATAACGGAGCATAAGTTTTGATGTATAAGTCAATGTAAGTCAAAGGCTAGTAATAGCTACATTTTTTCGTAACAAAACATTATTGAATGAAAGAAAAGCTTATTAAAAAATATTGAAACTTATTTCTATTTAAAATTATCTGTTTTAATGCAATGTACTTTGAAAAATGTATACATTAATTTCACACAAAGGGCTTTTCATTTTTGTTTAATTTTCGTATAAAATTTATAAATGATAGATGTTATTTAAGTTATAATTTCCTAGTATTAAGATGGTACTGTTACAATATAAACTGTGGCGTAGCCAGGAATAACTAAGGAGGGGGGGAGGAGTTAACTTAAAATGTTGAGTGTTGACCTTTTTCTAGGCTATCACTAAATTTTGGTCTCATGATTGCATGTATTTGATCTCTATATACATGTAGGCCAGTGCTATTCAATTAGATGTCCGCGGTCCAAACATGGCTCGCGAAGGCCTAGCAAGTGTCTCGCGGACCATTGCCAAAATGTTTAAAAAAATCTATTTATTTTTATTTTTAAATTGAAATTTTAAATATTTCAAAAATGGCTTGTTGTTTAAAAACAAACCATAGAGCATTAACAATTTGTATTCAATATTAATCAACGTTGTATTTTAGTGTTGATAATCACAGCCAGAACTATCTGCTAACAATATCTGAACTAATATCTGAACCTAGCACAATGTAGGCTTAATTGTAAAGTTTTCGGTAGAAACAAAATATCGAAATTCAACGACCATTATTAGCGACATTATGACGTAACGATTAGATGTTTAATTAATTAAATGTTTAGTTTCAATTTTACTCGCTGTATAATTAGCGCTATTATGACGTAACGACTAGATGTTTAACTAATTTATTGCCTAGTTCTATTTCCAATCGCTGTATTAATAGCGCCATTATGACGTAACGATTAGTTACTTTCTCAGCCAAAAATATCACAATATTGCAAGCAGATTTTTTTATATTTTTAGCAAAAGATCGAAAATGATTGTGATCATTTATTCATTGCGAATGGATACGATGGATAAAGTTTACATAAAACCGATTGTTCTTTTTAATTCATTTTGATTCAATCCTTTCTTATTTCCTGGGATATCACTTATCCAATTAATCTGATATCTCTAGGAAAGCTTCATGAATAGTAATCTTCAAAAGTTTAATATTTGAAATATCGAAAAAGGGCCTAAATTTTTGTTGGCACAGGGCCCCCTAAATGTTTAATCCGGCTCTGGGCTAATCACCCACACTTTGACTCAGCACAATATATCTCTCAAAACTGAAAATGGCCCGCGGTCATCTTCATTTTTTCAAGAATGGCCCCTTGCTAAATCTAATTGAATAGCTCTGATGTAGGCTATCCGACGCAAAAATACACTACATCGACATGAGGGGGGGGAGGGAGTTTCACCGCTGTATTCACAGCTTTGACATGACAACAAAAAAATTTTACCTCTAATGGGGGGGGGCGTTATAACCCCCTCCACTGTCTACACCACTGGTTAGCAAAAGCCAATAACTGACAAGTCTCTTAGACTTTCACTTACGGTAACAAATTCAATTTACATAATTCTAATGGATGAATGATGTTGCAAAAATACAAGAGGTAACAAAAAATATCAAAATAAATTATAACTATTTTGAAATAAAAAAATAAATAAAGAAAAATCGTAATGGTTTTTTTAATTAAAAAGGTAAATTATACAAATGAATGAAGGTTGAATAAAATATAAGTAATAGTATTTGAGTTTTATGTAATTCTTTTGTTTCGTCATTGGTGAATCAAGGCCCTTAATTCTCGTGGGCCCCGCTGCAACTGCACCATCTGCACTTATGATAGTTACGCCACTGATTAGCTCTGCGAGTTATGTAAGTTAAATCATGCGTAACGAGACCAATTTGTCTAATTACTCTGAACTCTGAACTTTGACAGCAAGAGCGTAAGCAGAATATTCGCAGAAGAATTATGGCTTGTCCACATGAACTGTTCGCGTACAGATTTGAAAGCATCGCTTTTTCTTTCTTTTAAACTGCGCGAAGGAATATTTCTGTGTTCGCATCGTCTTCAGGTAAGAATAACTTTCATGATTTATTAAAATCGATTATAGGTTTATTTATTTCATATATTGAAACAATGTTTTTAAACTGACATTACAATGTGATAATCGATCGTATTCACTATTCTGTTAGTTTCTGTACGTTCGAGATCTGTTTAACATTAACATTTCTCACTTGACTTTGTGATTCATATTATGAACGTTATTTAACCAGTTATCAATTTAAGTTTTCTTTTGGTACTGATGTGAGGTTAAGAAACAGTTAAACATATTGACTATTGTTTGATAACATACAAACTGCACAAGAGGGTGATATTATATTGTTATAAAATATTATAAGTTGAACGATTGAGACCCCCTCCCCCGCTTATTCCTGTTTGTCTTGAAAAGTTTTAATTTTATTTTGTATGAATTTTTTGATTCGTTGAAATTATTATCTTAAAAGTTGCCACTGATAATTTTGTTAATTTCTTTCCTGAAACAGGACTCGCATGATTTCTGCACACTAAGTTTAAAACATATCTTGACATTACAAAATAGTTTTACAAAATAATGTCATATCCTGACATTACAAAATAGTTTTTTGTGCTGATGTGATATTACGCAAGATGAATTGTAATTGTCAGTTAAAGCAAGATTGTTCTTTCTAATTCATCTCAATTCATTCAAATTTTATACATTGCATGTCAATTATTAAATGTATTTGTTCTGCGTTAATTGCGCTTGATCAAATAGTGTAATTGTACTGTACATTGTGATTTTGATTTGTATATCTTGCATACATTTTAAATGTTTTGATTTTTTTATACGCATTTATAGGCTTATGATTTTATATGCTGAAAGAAATTGTACATAAGTAAACAAATAAATATTAAATATTTTTTATTGAAATAATTTAATTATTAGCCAATGTCTGCGCTAATCTATAAGTACTTCTATTCATTAAAATGGGATTGTCTCTAACTTAATAGTGTAGATAAATTAAATATTCATATAATATTAAATATTGATTATTGTAATAAGTCTATTTAATTATTAGCCCTATAAATGTCTGGGAAAATAGTAACATTATTTTTTTTGTTAGGTCTATAGATTTTGGCCGGACATGTCGGGCCAAAATTTACACTATAAAAAGTTGTACAATAGTATAATATTACAACTATGTTACCGCGCGCGCGCGGTTGTGTTAAGGCCGGTTCATATTGGCCGACATTTTCCACGAGCTCCTCGTGAAAATTTCACGAGAGCACACGCGTGCAGACGCGTAAAAATTTCACGAGGAGCTCGTGCAAAATGTCGGCCAATGTGAACCGGCCTTTAGTAGACAGTCAGTCTTACTACACGCGTGCTTTCTAAAGTATATGTAGGTCTATTGTATTGTATTGGTATGGCTATATAAGTTGCTATTATCATGTACATGATAGGCCTATTCTAACGAATAAATCGAAATGCTATGTTTAGTTATAGACAAGCCCTGATGTAATAGCAAATCTATAACATTGCCTATTCGTTAGATCTACGAACAAGTCTATTTATAGATAAAGCTCCGATGCGGAGCTTTTCTATAAATATAAAATGTATATAAATATGTTCGTTGAATCTGCGAATAAATCTATTTATAGATCTGGCCCGACACGTCGGCTCAAATCTATAAGCTTAACATTAAATATATTATAATATTATTAATGTAATATCATTTAATATATAATCATTGTTAAGCGCTATAAGTAGCATGTAATATGTACTAGTAGTATGTAATAAGTAGAGTTAGTAAGTAATATGTAACAATATGTAATGAATAACGATAAAAGAAAAGTACTTCATTATTATGTAATAAGTAATATGTAATCAGTCATGCAGTATGACTGATTACATATTATTATATTATTACATACTAATGAAGTACTTTACTTTTATCGTTATTCATTACATATTATTGCATATTACTTACTAACTCTACTTATTACATACTACTAGTACATATTACATATTACTCAATAATATGTAATATGTAATACGCATACTATGTAATATGTAATAAATAATAAGTACTAATATAAGTAACAATAAGTATTATGTAATATGTGTTAACTAATAAATGTTATTTAATATTTAATGATCTTTGTTTAACGGCTTTTATAGAAAATAATTAAGCCACTAAATTTTTTATTAAAATATCATTTAATTAATATCTGCGTAGGCTATATCTGTTTTTAACCCATGTTTTTAATCTGTGTATATTTTGTATATTTTTGAAATAAAAATTATTTGTGAGATTTTAATTAGTAAATAATCTTTATCTAACTATAAATGCGAACCAATTGTTTTCAATTTCGTATAGGCCCTCAGTATGCCTTCACGTAGGCCTTGTAGGTGGGCCTTTATGTAGGCCTTCATTTAGGCATACTTTTAGTAAATTCTAAAGCATTATTCCTTTGATCTTATTAATTTTGTTATTTAATTTCTGTATCGTTGACAATATTTAAATTAATATTAAACTTCACATTTCTATTCAAATATTTTTTGTTGCTTTTTCAACAACCAGGATTCACGGGAAATGGAGAGAATGATGACGTCACTAGTGACGTAACAGAAGGAGAATGCTTTGTGTGGTAAATAGAGAATGACGTCATTGTCTATCACATTAATGGAGTCTGCATTAAATTCTTTCAATGGTTTTCAATTATTAACTTTTTCCACATAATAATGTTTTATATTTATTTTTAGCAAAATCTAGGCATTTATTTATTTATAAAAAGTTAAAATCAAGTATATAAATACTTTTTATTTTCTGCTAAGTTTAAACAAGTATCTAACTACTATTTATTTTCTGCACTGAAACTTATTTAACCATTAGGCTAATCCTATCCTATTATTTTGTACTATTTTTTTAATAATATAGATAAACTTGATTTAATTTAAATATTGATTTATTTTACTATTAAAAATCAATTAGTATTATTATACTACTATTAAAAGATTGATAAAACATGATATGCTACTATACTTATAAAAAGATATTTACAAAAATCAATGATTTCATTTAAACAGTGCTACAGACGATGAAAACCATGAATTGAAAGTAATTTAATTGTGGCTGCACACAGTGCTCAGTTCCTACTGAATGATAAACTATAGAAAATACAAAATAAACATAAAAGGATGTCTTTGTCTGTTGTTTCAGATATGTATGACAATGCCTATTACTAAAACATGTGTCAACGATCCTTCTCTTGTTTTAAGAGACTAAAACTACCTACGCGGTACAATGGACCACTAAAGACTGTCGTCTTTCGCTCCGATATCATTTGAATGTGATTAATCTCATCCTGACGGTGAAGATATCGAAAAAATTATTGATAATTTTAAAGCAAAACTGTAGAATTTTGCTTGAGGTTAAAATCCTGTGTCATCTCACTAATCTAGCGAGTAACATATAAACATCTCTCCTTAATTGATAACGTTAGACTAAGTAATTGTAAATGAAACTAATATCTTAATAAAAATCTTCAAACACTTTTTTATGTTTGTAAAACTTGTAAAACGGAATATAAATTTATCGAGGTAATTATTTAATTTAGGAAATAATATGGTGCAAAATGCACTAAATGCATGTGGGGACCGCAAACCGCAAACTAATTATTTGACTTGAATTAGCCTATATGAATTATTTTAATACATGTCGTATGCATGATAGTGAAACTTGGACTAATGAGAGAAAAATTAGCTGTTTCTTTTCTTTGTAGATGCATTATTACATTGTAATTAAGCGATTTTTAATTAGATCATGTTTTAGTATTTAATTAATTTTCTTAATTAGATCATGTTATTGTCAAGTTATTAAAAATGAGTTATAATTACACGCTATACTCTTTTTGTCTACGGTGGCGTAACTAAGAATTGACTAGG
>JAQIXG010006044.1:0-10739 GCA_034700105.1 Oconnorella tubifera
TATATATATACTCAATCCTGGCTTTTAAATAAAACATACAATAAAAAGAAAATCTATGGAAAGAACTGAACTGAAGCATAGAAAAGCAAAGCAGAAACAATTAAAATAAATTCTCTATTCATATAATGAGAAATCATTTTTACTGTTTCTGCTTTGCTTTAATTTGCTTACATTCAGTTCTCTCTTTTTATTTCATTTAGAAATTAACACACGAAGTATACAAACAAACAGACAACCAAACAAACAGCCAGACAGACAACCAGACAGACAAATGAACAGCCCGGATCCATCTGTCTATCCACCGTCTCACACCCAGCCCCAGGGGCCGTCCAACACTTCCAACCGCATCCCCGACCCGTCAATCAAACCCCTCTCGACCAATCACCGAGCCTCTCGGGCGCGCGGAGGCGTGACGCTCCTTGACGCCGGCTAGTCTGGAGCCGGTCGGCCGGGGGAGGGCCGGGGGAGAGACCGGGCGCACGCGTGTGTCTGGCCGCAGATGAAATCAGACGAGGATAGACAGAGAATGTTGACACTTTTAAAGTGAATGGAAGACAGTAGAGCCGCTCAGCGACCGATGCTTTGTCTGGCTGTCTGTCGGTCGCTGTGGCTCTCGGTCTAGGCGGCGGCGGCGAGGCGGCGGCGACTTGAGGGGAAACACAAGTGGATAGTATTTTGGCGAAAAGGGAAATAGAAGTGCCCAAGTTTTTAGTAAAAGCTAAAGGTAGTATAAGTGTAGAATATTTGGGAGGATGTAAGAACATAAGTGCCAAATTTTTTGGTAGAGAAAAAGGGCATAAAAGTGCCCAATTTTTTGGTAATGGAAAAAGGCATATAAGTAATAAATTTTTGAGCCAAAGGGGCATAAAAGTGCCTAATTTTTGGTAAAGGAAAGAAAAATTTAAGTGCCAATTTTTTAAGTGAAAGAGGCATTTAAATGCCAATTTTTTGGCGAAGGGAAGAGAAATTTAAGTGCCAAATTTTTGGGAGAAGGGGCATAAAAGTGGCCATTTATTTGGGTGATTCTCTGCGGCTTTAAAATTACAAATGTTAAGGGTAGGGCCCAGTATAAATACCCAATTTTTGGGGCGAAAATATGGGATTACAAGTGCTAAATTTTGGGCAAAAATAAAATTATACAAGTGGCGAAGTGGCTGTTTTTCGGCGGCAAGTTTACAATTGAGTGTATGTTAAATGCGAGAGACTTTCCTTGGAATTTATTCGATAATTAGGTTTCAATTAAATTGGATTATTTAGTTAAATGTTGTGCTAATTCAAGGGCCTGTAGACATTTAGTCTGACCTTAAGTAGAGACTATAATAAGTTAGTAAAGTATATAAGTTAGTATATAAGTTAGTAATATTATTGCGTTAATAGTCGACAAGAAGTTAGGAAGTCAATTTTAAATTTTAAAGTAAAAAGCGCCGTATTTATATTTAGTAACTTTGTAGGTATTAGGGTTAGAATTTAGGTAATGCTGAGTATTATATTTAGTAATATATCTACTAAATAGATAAATTTCTTTTTTGTGAAATGGACAACTGATAGTGTTTCAGAATATAAAGGTAAGTGGATACAATTTTTGTTATGTTTTTAAATTAATAAGCTTAATTATGTTTATACAGTATTAACCAGACAAATCGGCCGCGAATGAATGGATCGGACAAATCGGCCTACAATGCATTAACGCAAGAAGTCGGCCCATCCACCAATTTTTAAAATATTCTAATTTGTTTAATCTATATGGTAATTCTAAAACTAAACAACCCAAAATCTAACCCTTACGCTAACCTTAACTCGTATCCTAACCCTATTGTAATTATTATAACTCTAATCCTAGATTCCTAACTTTAACTCTAACACTACGAATCTTTTTTATCTTATCAAATATTAATAATATTTGATTACATACTGATTTAATATACAATATACAGAAAGTTAATAGTTTGAACAAGCATGGCAAATAAAAGGGTTGACAAACGTTCAAACATTTAAATATTAAAAAGCTAAAAGTGTTTTTTATATCATGAAACAAAATTATTTATAGATTTATTAATAGTTTATAATAGATTAATTATCTATATCTACTAATCTATCTATATATCTATCTATCAATATATCTATCTACTTATCTATCCATTTATCTATCCGAATCGCTCCGTCAGTCGCTGTGGTTTGACGCAATCGTCGTCGCTGAGTCTGACGCGCGGCGATTAATCGCGCACAATGCGTTGATCAGACGCACTAGTCATTTCAATGATACGCACATAATGATATATACTGGGGAAGAAATTCAAATTGTTAATATAATTGCTAAGTGCCCATAATGGATTTAGATTTTGAGCTTTTAAATGTAAGCCAGTTGACTTTAATTAGGACCCTTAAGCTGGTTTTTGCTATCATTGGTTGATTTAATTGATTGGCTGACAGTCAGTGACTGTCTGCGGCTGTCAATTGCTGTCTGTGACTGTCCGTGACTGTTAGTTGCTGTCAGTTGCTGTCCGTGACTGTCTATGGCTGTCTGAAAATGGGTTGAGATTGGTTAAGGTTCGGGTTATTGAATTGATTATTTATTGGGTTAATGAATTCGAGGCCGTTTTGTCTGGTTAATGTATTCGGGGCCGTTTTGTCGGGTTAATGTATTCGGGGCCGTTTTGTCGGGTTAATGTATTCGAGGCCGTTCTGTCGGGTTAATGTATTATATTTAGAGAATAGGCATTGTATTATATAGGTATTGTTGTATTTTCTATAATTATATTTAGTTTCTGTATTGTATATGTAGCCTGTATATTATTGTATATGTACTAATATACAACAATTATATGTATAGTATAATTATATACAATAATTATATGTATATTATAATTATATACAATAACTATATGTATGTATTTTATACATGTATATATTATTGTATCTTTTACTGTTGTATATAATTAATGTATTATACATTGTATTATCTATCGAATAGATTGCCTATTTGATAAAGAAATTATATATCTGGATATATCTGTGTGCTGGAAATATATCTAAATTGCATCTTTAAGACTTCTATCACTCTAGTATCAAAGTTATTCTATCACTTCGTCAGATATTAAGTGATCTAAAGTGAGAGTATCAAAGTGATTCTATCGCTCTAGCACTCGCGAATTCATATAGCGTTGATATATCGTTCAAATATCAAAGTTATCGTATCACTCTATCACTCAGGAAGTGACCAAAATCACTCGCGAAGGGAACTTCTAAAAAGTGATTTAAAGTTAAAGTGTCAAAGTGATCGTATCAACACATCACTCAGGAAGTGATTTGCGTTAAAGTATCAGAGTGATTGCATTATTCTATCACTTCGTCACTTCAGAAGTGACCTACATCACTTACGAAGTGACCTACATCATTTCTAAAAAGTGATCGAGTGTAAATTTAAAGTATCAAAGTGATTGTGTCACTGCGTCACTTACATCACTCACTTACATCACTCATCTAAATCACTTATAACAAGTGATCCACCCCCAAACCCTCCCATTAAACTGTAATGATATTCGAGTCCCCCTTCTACCCACCCAAAATGACCTCCTACAATCCATTCCTACCGCCCCACAACCGCCCAACAGACTACAGTGTCAACTCAATCCTCTCCGGGACTCCCCCAGGGGCTCCCCAGCCCCCCGCGACCCTCTTCCAGTCCCTCCAGGCCTCCCTCTACGCCCAGCACCATCGGGCCCTTCTCCATCAGCAACAAGGGATCCACCAGGGGAGGGCACTGCTTGGAGGTGCTGCTGCTGGGGGAGCAGTGGGGTATCAAGGAGAAGTTGTGGCGCCCAGGGCGTTTAGGATAGGCGGGGAGAGGGGGGAGGGGGGAGGGGAGGAGGGAGGGGGAGGAGGGGAGGATGACCCCAAGGTGGAGTTGGACGTGAAGGAGTTGTGGGAAAAGTTTTACGAGTTGGGGACAGAGATGGTTATAACTAAATCTGGGAGGTTAGTTGTGTATATTATTTGAATTTTTTGTAATACTTATAATGCTAATAATACTTATAATACGTAATACTTATAATACTAACCCTAATAATAACGTTAACCTAAACTCTAATCCTAACCCCAAATCTAACCCTAACACTAACCCTAATAATAGCTATAACCTTAACCCTAATATCGCATTAATTATTTTATCTTTTTTTGTAATACATAATCTTGATACAAACTCTAATACATAATCTTAGTACTAAGTGATACTAAAGCTTTTGGAATATCTACTTTTATATATGCTATATATAGAAAGTTCGCAAATTACACTAGACGATGTCGATATGTTATATGTTGCATTAGAGAATGTTGATATGTTAGCCTGTACCGGATTTAACACATTGAAAAGATAATTAGACACGATACTCTATTTACTAATTATAAAATTAACTCTATTATTATTTGCTAATTTAATAATATAATTATAAACTAAAGTAAAATTGCAAAAAAATTACATTCATTGAACATCCGTGTGTTATAAATAGTACGTCTTACTAAAGGGTGCAGCAAGTTCTGGTTATAGTACTAACCGAACAATGTTTTGAGATGTAGCTGTCAATTTAAGCGTCATACTAAAGGAGCAGCAAGTTTTGAATGACCGTATTATACTCACAACATCGCAAACTTTTCTGTCGATTTACTACATCTACTACAAGTTTCCGATTTACTAAAGGGTGCAGCGAGTTAGCAAATATCACGTTCACCGGGATTCGAACCCGGCCCTCTCGCGTCCGAATCCAACGCTATAACCACTCCGCCAATCTCTACGCCTATCTGGTATAACGTACCAGGTGGTGCTGAGTATGGTATCTGCTTGTAACCAGAGTCGCGATACCAGAGATAAGAATATAATTTGTCGACTCGGTAACTGCTATTCTGTTACCACAGTAGACAAAGCTTTATCCTTGGGCGAAATTTTTATTTTTGGGGGTGTGTGATGGGGGGGGGGTAGAAAGATATGTTTAACCCCCCCAAAAGTTCCTAAAGGAAAATAAAAATTAAGGTTTTTTCCTGTATGTGCAATTTATTGGCTACTTTTGAATTTTTTTATTTATTTTTATTATGGGGAGGGTAGGGGCCCCTGAAATTGTTTTTGTTATATTTTCTTTGTGGGGAGGGGGGGATTTGTGGAGCAATTTTGTAGCCCCTTATTTTAGTCAATTTTTTGCGGTATTAATGCTATATTTTTGTGTTAATTTTATAGTTTTGCTAGGGGGCCCCTCCCCCCGTGTAATCTTTCCATCTTTTTGGGAGCCCTTTTGCTCTTAAATTAGTGGCTCCCTTTAATTTTTTACTTTGATCCTTTGGGGGGCCCTTGCTACAATTTAGTGGTCCCTGGAAATATATAAAAATATACAAAAATTGTCTGTAAAATTTAATACAAATATTAAAATAGTGTAATTTTTTTCAACTAAAAATTTGAAACCCCGAATATTAACTACCAAATTAAGGAGCGGCTATCTTACACAACCACCACGGGGGCATGCGCTCCCCCCAGTACACAATCCCCCTCCTTTAATCCCCCCTCCTGTTTTTATCGACAGAATTGCTTTTGTATAAGTGAACAGTTTTGTTTTAGCAAGTTCATAATCGAGAAAAAAAGCGATTTGGTTCTTGTTGCAATTTATTTGGTCATAAATAAAGATAGCGTAGGGAAGATAGTATACTGAGTGGATATGATGTTGTTTAATACCGTACAGGGGCGGAGCCTGAATTTAACTAGTGGGGGGAGGGGGGTTTATCAAAAAAAATTCGCCGATCTTTTTCTTTTTTTTTAAATTTATGCTCAAAGTTTGACAAAAGTTTGTCAAGAAAAAATTGCAAAAGGTTAGACGACTAAATTGACATATTAAATTTTTTTTTTAAATTTTAATTCTAATGGGGGGTGGGGGGGGGCTACAACCCCCAACAATCCCTTCCTGATATGTATGGTATAACTAGATCGGGTTGTGGATATATGTAGTAATGATGATGAGTATATGTTGTATGCGGTGTTGTATATTTTGTATATACTTGCCTGTAACCGGGCAATATTTTTTGCATATACTATTGCGTTTTATGTTGCGTATGAGTGTGTTGTGTAAGTGTATATATCTTATATGCGTATATGTTGCGTATATGTTATATATGTTGTATATGTTCTATATATTGCATATGTTCTATATGTGTATATGTTGTATATATGTTGTATATATGTTGTATATATGTTGTATATATGTTGTATATATGTTGTATACATGTTGCATATATGTTGTATATATGTTGTATATATGTTGTATATATGTTGTATACATGTTGTATACATGTTGTATATATGTTGTATGTATGTTGTATATATGTTGTATATATGTTGTATATATGTTGTATATATGTTGTATAAGTTGTATGTGTTACATATGTTATGTGTATTATAATGTGTTATATGTTGTATATGTGTTATATATGCTGCATATTGTATATTATGTTGTATATTAAAATAAAGTTATAACTATTCAACTTAAACTAAATATTCAACACTAACTCTAACCCTAATATTTGTATGTTCCAACAGACGAATGTTTCCCCCATTTAAAGTAAAAGTGAGTGGATTGGACAAGAGAACCAAATACATTCTACTGGTAGACATTGTGGCAGTGGACGATTGTAGATACAAATTCCATAATTCCAGGTCGATTGTATTTACGTATTTAGATAGGTATTTATATACTTATTTATGTATTTATATATGTAGCGTACTATTTATGTATTAAATACATTTTCTTGATACGTTTTTAATGGATACTATTTTTTAAATACAACTTCTAAAACTAGTAATACAAGTTCTAGACTTGTATTCAAAATACAACTTACAGATAGTGCTTTTTTGTTTATATATTTAGAGTGTATTTCTAAATGTATATCTATATGTATTTAAATATGTAGTTATGTATTTATATACTAAGTTAAATATGTAGCTATGTAGTTTGGAATTTACATATGTATATATTTATGTATTTATATACATATTTAGAATGTATTTTTTTATGTATTTATATATGTACTCACATATGTATGTATGTATTTGAATATGTAGTTATGTATTTAGAATTATGTATTTAGAATTTATTATATATTTATTTATATATGTATTTATCCATTCCTGATGAAAGGTTAGAGCGTTTTTTTATGTATATTTACATATTTACATATGTATTTAAATATGTATCTATGTATTTAGATATGTAGTTATGTATTTACATATGTATTTAAATATGTATCTATGTATTTAGATATGTAGTTATGTATTTACATATGTATTTATGTATTTACATATTTATATATGTATTTATGCATTAGATATGTATTTATACATGTATTTATGTATTCCAGATGGATGGTATCAGGCAAGGCAGATCCAGAGATGCCTAAGAGAATGTACATCCATCCAGACTCTCCATCCACTGGGGAGCAGTGGATGAGCAAGGTCGTGTCCTTCCATAAACTGAAGTTGACGAATAACATCTCCGATAAGCATGGCTTTGTAAGTGTTTAGGGCTAGAGTTTGGGTTAAGAGTTAGGGTTCAGGTTACGGTTATTATGTATGCGGGCTTAGGTTTTGGGTTAGGGTTAGGAAATTTGTAACAGTGTGGTTTTGGTTTGAGTTAGTTTATTTCATGTATGGTATGTATGGATTGATGAGTGGGTGGATGGATGGATGGATGGATGTATGTATGTATGTATGGATGGATGAATAGATGGATGGATGAACGACGAATGAGTGAACATTTTTTTGATGATTGTAGGGTATGAATGTATGAATAATGAATACATGCAGTAGATATGTAAATGAATTGATTCATGGATAAAGGATTTCTTCAAGAATAAATGACTGAATGACTGAATGACTGAATGAATTAATGAGTGCGTGAATGAGTTTGTGAATATTCGAATAAATGAATAAATAAGTTAGTTAATGAATGACATTCATTCATTAACTTAATAAACACTAATTTAATAAATGTCAGTTTTTGTCACAAAAACTGACATTTATCCAATGCCTTTTTCAAGTTTTTCTCCAAATTTGAACAGATAGTCTTTTGTTCAAGATAATAAAGTGTGCATCGTCGTATATAGAACTTTATAAAAAAATGTACAGTGGCGTAGCGAGGAATTAAATAAAGGGGGGGGGTGCTCTAAATTGAACTGATGACCTTTTTACAGTTATCACTCAGTTTTTGGTTTCCTAATACATGCTTGTGGTCTGCGCATACATTTAGAGATCAAGTGCATTGGTATACACACGCATATAGAGATCAAATGCGTTTGATATAGGTATACGTTTGGAGACAAAAATTCATCGCTAAATTGTTAAGTAAATCGTCACTGGGGGGGGAGGGGTGGGGTGGGGCGTGTTTACTGCTAAACTTACACATTTAACAATACAAAAAAGTTTCTCTCTTCAATTGGGGGGGGGGGGAAATATAACTCCCCTTCCCCCTACCTCCTAGCATAAGCCAGTGAAATGTTAACTACAGAAAATAAGCAGTTAAATAATGCAATTAAATCAATTAAATAAAGTACAGTTAAATAACTTAGTTAAATAATGAATTAATTATTTATAAAATAAAGTAAAATATCTAACCAAGAGATCTAATTGTAACTTAGATAATAACTATAAAATATATAAATTATTATTTTTTATCTAACTATTTATAATTCCTGCAAGTAAATTGCTTTTCTGAATTTTTGATATGACGGGGGGAGGGGGTTTATATTCCCCCTCCCCCTTCCCCCCCCCTGCTCTCCGCTTGCTCAGATGACGTGACCGATAGCCAGCTGTTCGCCTTGGGGCCCAGATAAGACGAGCCCCTTGAGACTAAAACTTCATCTATCCCCTCCAGCGAGAGTATCCATTCACTATCTTTATCTTTCTTTCTCTTATTTCCTTCATTTCCGCTCAGAGGCAAATAAATTTACATTTCTTTTTCTTTAGGTTCAACGGTCATCGGACTGTGGGGGGGGGGTTACTGGGGCCTGAAGTAACTCCCCCCCCCCTCCCCACAGTTAAGGAATATATTTTACACAAATAATCAAGATTATTTTAATTCATTGCAGTATTGTCAATGTCACAAAAACGTCTCAATTTTGTCAGTGAATTGTCATAAAGTGTTACAGATTGTAACACAATATCGCAAAATTTCAGAAAATATCATAAAATATCATTAAATGTCACAAAAATTATTGAAAAATGTTAAATTGTTACAAAATTTCATAAAATGTCATAAAGTTTCATGTTAATTTAACAAACATTTTTCAAAATTTTATAAATTGACATAATTCTTACAGTAATGTCATGATGATGTCATAAAATGAAGAAAATCGTCATCTGTGTGTACGCAATTTTTTATCCTCCTCTCACTGATTTTTTATGCTGTTCCTGAAATTCTAAGCCGAAACATATAAATCGCCCCCCCTCCCCCCCTACTGGATGGCTTGCATCCGCCATTGTCTTTTAAACTAAGTACAAATAAAATAAGTATAAGCAGTTGCAGCAATTATAAAAGCTTTGATTACTTTCTATACATTCAAGAGATGGCGATACTGTAGTTGATCAAGTAGAAGAGAAATTAAAATGAACTCGCTCACAAACAGAATCAGAGCAACTTTTTGTCAAAAAGTATAGTAATGATATGATGATATGATGATAAGAGTTATATTACGATAAGAGTTATACTATGATAAGAGTTATATGATGTTAAGATATGATCAAATAAAGAGAGAAGAATATTTGCCTTTTTGTTTATTAGAAACTAGCAGCAAAGCCTGTCAGACGACAGGCATAAAGAAGAAAAATACACACAATGTTTAAATGTGAAAAATCATTTATTATCAACTATCAACTATATTTAAATATTTTAACTATATTACTAATATTTCATCCAATTTGAGTAGTAGCCTTAATTCAATGGTACCATTAAGAATCCTTGAATCTATCTTAATAGACCAATTATATCGAGTTACAGACAGACGAACTTAGCTAATTATTATATTAGATATTTCCTTAAATACAAAGTTTTAAGCTTTAGACAGGGGCGCACTATACCAAGTTAAACAAATGTTAATTTTACTGTCTCAAACATTTATAGGGACTTTACTCTATCAGATACAGGGCGGATCCAGGCCATTCAGTAGGGGGGGGGGCGATTTATTTTTATTTATGATCTTTTAGGAGCTGATCTTTTCTTTTGTTAGGTTGTCGACTAGGTGTTGCGTTGCATGATTTATAAACAGTCTAAATATATCTGTATCTATAGAAGCCTGCAAGCTTTACAATTATATTTATTACAAACAGGTATGGCATATATGTTAACCAACATGTTTCGTTGCTTCATCTTATAGACGAGATAGGCCTAAGTAACAAAGCTTGTGACGCTGTATACAGATCTGTCACATATCAAAAAGTGTGTAGATTCAAATTTCGCTTCTCCTATACAAAATGTTATTTGTCACTGAAGCACATGCTATCTGTTGTAGACACTTCACATATATCGGCAGTTTCCAAACTTTATGATACTGCGACTCGCATGTTACAAAAAAAAACTTTGCGACCCCCCAATAAAATAGGTACAATTTGCATGCAATAAAATAGGTACAATTTGCATACAATAAAATAGGTACAATTTGCATACAATAAAATAGGTACAATTTGCATACAATAAAATAGGTACAATTTGCATACA
>JAQIXG010006045.1:0-10739 GCA_034700105.1 Oconnorella tubifera
TTAATTCATTCATGCATTCATTCATTCTTTAATTCATTCATTCATTTATTCGTTCATTCATTCATTAATTCATTCATTCATTTATTCATTCATTCATTCATTAATTAATTCATTCATTCATTCGTGCATTCATTCATTCAATCATTCATTCTTATAAATAAATATCAGTTATGTAAATAAGTCAAATATTCAAATGTCAAAAATGTGAAATTTCAATTTTTCATGACAATAACATTTCACATCTCGAAATCTATATCTTTCTTTATTTGTCTCGTAATGTTTTCATTTCTATCAAAACAACACTAATCACACAACCAATCAGGGATCATCCCCACACACTTCAATACATCTATTATTAAAAAGCTAATCACATAACCGATCAGGGACCGTCTCCACATTAGACAATGCATCTATTATTCGACGATTCACTTGACATTTTCCTCGAGAGAAAAACGTCAAATTCTCTGATCGATCGCCATTTATTTTTGTGTCTGGCACTTCCGGTTGCGCCGGAAATAGAATAAGTTCGATATGGGGAGAGAATAGGATATATGCGCTTCAAACTGTAGCTGAATTGGGTGTTTTGTATGAAAACTGTTGTATTTTATCTAAAAAACATACGTTTAGAAAGGGTAATTTCACCATTAAATAACAGAATTTTTTAATAGATATATAAAATAACGGACATATTAAAGAATAAGAAAAAATAAAAAAAAAATGAATGTAAAGAATTAATAAATTGAATGTATATAAAAAAAAACATTAGGAAAAAACGTTCACATCATTTCTTTATTATAGATATTTGTGAAAAGTGGGGGGAGGGGGATTCATTCCTCTCAATTTAAATATTAGGGTATGACTACCACCCCCCTTCCCCCCCTCTTACCCCAATTCGCTTGCGTTTACGCGGAGTTTTTGACGCAAGTTATTCAATAAATATCTAAGCGAGTCAATCGATCATTGTATTTGCTAACTTCTGCCGCGTTTTATTCCCGTAGAGACAGTATGATTTCCACCGTTGGACAAGACCGATTTATTCAGAAAAGCGAAAAAACGCTCGACGCAAGATTACCGCGGATGATTAGGCCTATGCTAAAACGCTACGCTAGCGCGTTAAGGTCAGTTACCGCGGGAGCTTTGTTACGGAATGAGAGATTTGAAGGCTCGGGAGATTTGGGAGACAATCTAAATATTTAGATATAAATCTTTCATTGGAACAAATAATTTGTAGTAGAAAAGAGAAGAATTACATTTAAGAGAAACAAATACGAAATAGAATAAAGGGTATATGAACAATAGTCTATTCTTACCAATAGATATATTTACAGACGGTGTTTCTTTTCATTTATTACATGAAAGTATGCTTATAGATTATGATAAGTAGATTATTACCGGGAAAAACTGGAATAGTATGTCAAGATATATATAAAATGGCTCATAATTTTGCATTGAGACGATAATTTATATTTAATTACTTGTAAATTAATTGTAAAACTATCAAATTTAGTTAGTACAAATGTGAATATCAAATGCAAATTGTTAAAGTCTACAAATATATAAGAAAACATAATATATTGTTTTTACTTTTGAAAAATAAAGCTGTTTAAATACGACGCTACAAAGTGACTGCATTAAAACCCCCCTTAATACGCTACTACGACTTTTGATCACGATGTTTGGTATAAGTTTCGTTTTATTGTTAAATTAAAATTTATCATATATTTCTACCAAAAATATGCCAACGATATAGTAAATTTAGTTTGATTAAATTTATTACCGTTTTTAATTTCTCATACTTAACCATCGCTTTAATCACCTTACTAAATAGTGCAATGATTTAACAAAAAAATCACGAAAATCGAACTTAACCCTATCGCTTCCGAATCCCATTTTCTACCCCATATTCCATATCTATATTTCTGCACAAATATCTTCAGTACGAGTCTATTAGCGAGAGTACCCGACTGTTGCTTCGGTCAACAAAATGATCCCGTATCCGCAACACGATCGTTAATCGCACGGCGTCCCAAGATGATCGCTGTATCCACACGGATGATTGAAGCGCTCCCTACATTGAATGAGAGGCGGACTGTTTACTCTAGAGTCCGAGCTTCCTGCTTAGTAAAGGTTACGGATTCGGACGTATGAAAAACTATTGAAAAATTAACCGAGAAAGGTTATATTTTTAATTACCGTCAAAGCTTTTGTTAAAAAAAAGTTTAAGTTAATATTATGCGACAATATGAGAAAGGGTAATTACAGTATTACAGTAATTTCTGTTTCAATAATAATTAGGAAAGTATGAAATTCTAATGTTAAAGATACCCTAACGTAGTATAGGCGCATTCCGTAATAAAAGAGCAACACTTATGAGATATTGTTTTTAATTAAAAACGCTTATTAGTTATATTTAATGTTATGAAGGTTGCGATTATCATCTCTCAATCATTTTAGCTGAATTTTATAATTTGGAACATTTAATTATTGTTTGCGACTAAACATGAAAAAGCTACAACGCGTGTCATTAACTAGATAAAATAATTTTTTTACAGTGGAATATAAATTTCAATAGAAAGTCTCAATGTGCATAGCGCACATTATACATCAACAATATAGCTTCTGTAAAATTGCTGTACATGCCAACTTCGATTACAATTTGTATTTCACTGGAAAAATACCGTGCATCTAATCAATTACAAGAGTTATATCTTTTTCGTGGTTATTTGTAAACAACACTGATCGACAATGTTTCGAATGATAAAATAGCAAAATCTTAACTTAGAAAATTGTACGTGAGCATATAGCAAAGTAATTTTTGGATCTGTAGCGAGTTCTTGTTTTACAAAAGTCCCGCCCCTGCCAGTCAAATAGCTTATGTAATCTAGGTCTATTTTATGCAGTAGATATTAATGAAACGATTTAAATTCCGACAAAATGTTAGGATTAGGGCTAGAATTAGGGTGAGATGATGAAACTTAACGTTTGGGGTTAATCAATGTGATGAGTGATAAATGTGATAAATATGATAAATAAATATGATAAATAAAATATTAAAATACAATAAAAATGTTAGAAACATATGATAAATACAATTCTATAAATGCGATAAATATAAAATCTAAAAAAAAACTTACAGTATAAATGACTTTAAATAGCATCAACATTTATTTATTCATTTATTTCATCATATAAATACAATATAATACAGCAAATTATTAATAGCAACATTACATAAATGGTAACAAATATCATCGATAAGTTCAGAAGAACAAGTTTGATTTTTTTGTCGGTTAATAAGAACGCCTCGCTGTAAATTTTTCTGACAAAACAAGACTTTAGTCGATGGATTGCTTTGTGAAAGTAAAGTGGAGGCATTTAGGGGGTCGATATCACTTGACTGGGGTACTTTAAGTACACGCGTGGTTAAGAATGGGTTAAGACAAAGAGAAAGAAATCGAAGTCATCAAGTGATTGAGCAATTCAGCATCAAAATTGACTATTTCAAGTCTAGCAGGTTATATAATAGGTACATATAGGCAATTAGGTTAGTTTAGTACACTATTATAAATAGTATGACAATACTATTGTCATACTATTGCAGTATTTAACATACACACTGCAGTATGCAATACTGTACATGGTTCTTCCTAAACCTTTCGATGATCTTTTTTATCATTTTATGTGATATTGATATTATGATATAGACTTGCTATATATTATATTTAAATGATGAAACGAATAAATGAATAAATAAATATATTATATTACATTACGTATTATAGTACAGACAATTATAAATACCATGGGTTAGTACACTAATAATTAGTACAATATTATAACTATACAGTATAGCTTTGTACACTATCAATTATAATACACAATTATAACTACTATAGCTTAATACACTAGCGATTAGTTCATTATTATAACTGGTATATGTTATAGCTTACATAGTATACTTACAATTATTAATACAACTAACGTAGGACTGTAAATGTAATAAAAATGATATAAGCATTACATAAATACACAAAGATAAATATTCTTGTAAAGATTACAAAGTTAAAAAGTCATAGTTTTATTAAGATTTATAAATTTGTAATATGTATTTATAGACATACAAAAATAAACATTCTTGTAAAGCTTAATGCAAAAAATAACTCAGAAATATGTTCACATTATGTATACACTCAGTTTTATCAATTGTCTTTCACTGTCGCGACTGTCTTGTCGCGCGACTAAATTAAACGCGCGACAAAAAGGCGCCGCCGAACTGCGTAACAGATTTCCGCTATTTTTAAACCGGGCTTTAGACTAGAAAATGTTTTTTCTTTAATCTTGTCGTGAGAAAAGGTAATCGACCGGGATTCAAACTGATCGCAATATTATGGGCAAACATATAAAAACATTATAAACAGTATAGTTTCGTATAACGTAATAATTTTTGTATAAAGTGTGCATGTTTTGTATAAACGACACTTAAGTTTTGCATATAATTTTGTACAGTTTTGTATAATTTATACAATACAATATAATACAAGTATACAATCCATTAGTACATTTATTTATACTAAAGATACAGTTTGTATTTACAGCATATATTACTAACAGTAACAATTGCAATAATTTTGTTGGATTACATAATTCGACCTACTGTCCCACTCTGATATAATTATATGACGCCCGTGTATTATTGTCATCATGTAATGAATGATAGCCAATGTTAGCGAATACTATAGTCATCAATGCAAGTGAATGTTGGATGCTAACTGTTTTACAAACAAAAGCACAAATTCATTCGAAATTATGCTGTTTTTAATAAAACAATGAATATAATATGCAACAAAATACAATTACAGCATAAGAAATGACAAACTGAAAGATAAGAAGTGAAGTGTATCCACACCCATTTAAAATAAAAACTATCTTTTTAGCCTCATAAATTCATTTATATTTATTATTGCTAAATATTAATATATCTTTTCGTTTCCACAATTGTACATTAAGAACATAAAAAGATCGTCTTTAATTTAGTTTCTCCCTTCCTATAAACAATTAAAGCTAACTGTCTTTAGATTTTAACAAAAAATCACAAAAATCACGTTCTACTCAATGAACTAATTCAGCCTCATTTCTATGTAATGTACTCTTTATTATTATACACAGCATTCAATTGTTTTACTCATTTAACACGTGTTCTTAGATGCTAGCCTTTTGCTTTTCAAAACCACGCGTAATTTTACAACGCCCGCTCGAAAATAGACATTCTCCCCGAAATTGTTTTAAAATTAGACAAATATAATTTTGCTAGGTGGGATAACTTAGTGGTTTGAATAGATTATTTGTTTCTTGCCGTCACATCAGCATGAATAAAGTATTTAGTTACGTAATGTGAACTGAGTGTGTAAGTACCGAGTGATGAGTGAACTTGATTTTTATCAAAATGCAGCAAATTTTAAATGTGATAACTGTTAAACCATTAGTATTAGGATTAGTAGTAATGTTAAGACTAAATAATTTTCGAAAACAAGATGATTTAATTTCAAAAATAAAAATACATTTTCTAATACGTTTATTTTTTAATTTAATTTAATAAAATAAAATAATAAATTAAAAAAATAGTAACACATAAAATAAATGATACAAGATATTATATTATTAATGATACAAGATATTATTTTATATTAATAATACAAACTTTAATATTCTTATATTAATAGGTAGATGCTGCTTAATAACAACTCGGATAATCCTCATTGAATCGGGGAAAGAGATGTAAAATCAAATCTAAGCGTCCCGAAAAAAATAGATTTTATTTCTTAAATCGATCAACTAATGGATTTGATATAAACAATAAAAACATATACAGAGAGGCAACTTATTTAACCAGCCCCGCCCCTATATCCCAGTAGCCTTTTGATAAATATGCCAATCAGATTAAAAATTCTGTTAATCGGACGCTTTATCTTAAAATCTAAAATTTCGGTCTAACTTTAGGGTTAGGGTAACATTATGGATTAGGGTTAAGATTAGAATTAATGATGCATGGATTAAGGTTAGGTTTTGCTTGTCAGTCGCCTGTAGCAAATTAAGCAAATAATTGATACGCTAGTATCTTATCTTATAACACACTTCTAACGCATTGTTCGGATTCTGGCTATTCCAAAATGCGAAAGAGGCGCGGTTTGGTTAACAATGATGCCTTTCTAAAGACGCTTGATAAACAATAAGCCACCACACCCTGTACTGTGTGCCCTCGTTTAAAAGACTATACAATTTATAGGCGTCAGAAGTTTATAAGATGTTTAGATTTATTTATTAGCCGCACGTTTTATTAAGTCAGATTTTTTTTAAAAAAAAAAATTGCGAAGCCAAAAAAGAACGAAAAACTGAATATAATGACATAATATTTAGAATTGGTTGAATTCAACGCAATATTTGAATGTACGCACAGATTTCAGACGCGTTTTAAGTATTTATGAAACTGTGGGCTAATAAGTATGTCAAGCTAAGTATTATTTAGTATTATTTTATATAAGTTTATTTCCTGGGATATAATAATATTTATTTATTATATTTCTTTAAACGATTTGGATTTTGCATTTTCAAGCTCAGTTATTTAAAAAAATGTACTTTGTTAACAGTAAGCAATTCACTCGTCACTTAGTTTTTACAAACGGTAGTCACAATGACATTGTGACTACATTGTTATTGGATAGGCTTTTTGTGCTGATGTGACGTTAGCAAAAGACAAATAGCCCCACTGCCATATTTAAGAAAAAACTAAAAAACAGCCCGTTCAGTTCACAACGAGTCAAAATTAATATCTACATATATTAAAAATTAATCTCTATATATTCAATTTCATGCTGATGTAACAACAAAATCAACGCACAATCTCAATCCTAGATAAAACACAGCTAATTCACAATTGTTGCTGAATATCTTTTTAGCGCTGATGTGACATTAAACGAAAACAAATAACTCCCTTTAAATAAAAAAAATCTTATCCAACATAACCGATCAATATAGAATAATTATCAAGTGCAACTTTTTCCGAGCATTTTTTTTATTTCAAACGAAATAATTATGTTGTAGAAATGTTAAAAAGGCGGGAGATTGGTATTAATTATAGATTCGAGCACTATAATTGTAATCTGACTGTTTTGTATGTTGTTTTTAGAGTTGTTATTAAAAACAACGTATTTTTTATTCGATAACATCACGCAAAATGAAAAGATCTCAAACAAGAATATTTAAATAATTTGACCGAATTTTAAGCTAGTTTGATATATGATCTATTTTAGAAAATATATCGAGTATTAATATATCAGTACCCCGACAAAACGGCCCAGAATATATTAACCCGACAAAACGGCCCCGTCAATTGATTCAATAACCCTAATCCTAACTAACTCTAAACTTAACCCAAACCCTAGAAATAACCTTCGCGTCAATCCTAACTCTAACCCGTATCTTAACTACAACCCGAACCCTAAGAATTAACAGTCGGGGCCCATTTGTCGGGTCGTTTTGTCGGGTCACGAAGATATCATACACTATATATGTTTTAATGATTTATCTCCTTTTTTAGAATATTTTAAAAGAAAATTATAGTCAACTTTGAACTAAACTAATGGAGCCTACTAAAACCCACTTTAAAACTACATTTAATATAATTAAACATAAGAACCTTTCTAATCCAAAGCACATAATATACAACTGAAGCACATTTTAAACTTAAGCATATTTTAATCTTAAACACATTTAAAACTTCAAAACTATATAAGTTTGTAAAACCAAGAATTAAAATAACACTGAATATATTCATCTTTACGAGACTCTGCCTAAAGAGTCCAAAATGGTATAAAATATTGTACTTTTGGCAAAAACTTAAAAGAAGCCTGTTTCTGTATTAAATCAAGCAATCCTATGTCGTTGATTCTTTTCACTAAACATAGTTTTCTGATCTAATCCGGCTTGGGAAACATTACACAAAAAACAATCCTTAAAACGAGGCCTTGTTTATTATCTAGCCCCGCCCCATTAGCCAAACTCCAATCTAGTTGTTTAGTACACTTAAAAATATACTAAATAAACTATAGATGGTTAATATTAACTGTTTGATAACTTTTAGGGTTAGAATTACGATTATTTTTAACAAATACGATCTAGCTAGGTATATATAGTTAACTATATGTTTTTAGATTTTGTTCCAGAGGCTAAACAAAATGGGCGGAGCTTGTTAAAAAAGAGATCTAGCCGCAGATTTTTGCCGATAAATGATTATGGTTGCTTTTTTCGGAATATTGTCAAAATGGCAATATAACTAACTTGGCAAAATTTTTCGAGCCATTGGCATAAAAGCTTAAACTTACCATATTATATCTTACACAGGAGACCTTTGCCTTTTAATCAATATTAAATAAAAGTGTTGTGGTTATTAAATGAATTGAATGGGACGATTTGTCGGATATATGTATTCTGGGCCGATTTCTCCGATTCATGTTTTCGGGCTGATTTGTCGTGTTCGCGGTTTCGGGGCCGATTTGTAGGAAAAAATCACTAAAATGCTAATTTCAATGGAATCGCACCTGGGCCAGTTACGTTACAGTCCCGCTCTAACCAGATAGCTATCGAGTAACGATTTATCACTATTAATATAAATAAGATATAATAATATAATAAGATGTAATATAGTCGGTTTCGCGACAATTCGTCTACAGACTTTTAATCTACGACACTACATTAATCTAAATTTGATCCACCGACATTTGATCTATCCTAGCTGTAACCCTTAGAATTATCCAAATACTAACCTTAACCATAGCCATAACACTAACTCTAAACCTAAACATAAACCCTAACACTAACCATAACCATAATATTGCAATAGTAGACCAAATATCGGTGGACTTAATATCGGTAGACGTGGGGTCGTAGACCAAAAGTCTGTAGATGATTTATCGTCACACCGATATAGTCATTTTGAACTTATACTTAATAATAGAATGTCACGTTTATCGTCGTATAAGTTAATCGAATCGTCCAATATTATAGTTCCACCAAAATCCGTCTCAGGATCGATATTTGGAAATACATTAAATTCTTGGTCATCCAATTTCATTGAATAGGTCCCGAGTGACTGATTCTACGACCCGTTCCGTATACTCGATGAGACAAGTATAGATATAGGATTGAAACGATCAGTTGCTGGTAGCCGTTTCGGTTTAAACTGACAATGTTTGAAATTGTTTAAGATTTCAAAATTATATAATGTATGTAATACAACATAAGTTATAGACAAATTTAAAATATACAATTATATAGTAGGTGGCCCGTTAAAACGGCCCCGATTATTAATTATTAGGGTTATGGTTAGGGTTCGGTGCAGGGTTTGAAATAAGATTAGGTTACTGCTAGTGTTACAGTAGACTATGCGATATTAAACACATTATAGGCAATCTTAACGAATTTATAATATTTACCGAGTGGGTGTAGATTATAGAGTAGGAAAGGCATTGGCGTAAGCAAAAGAGGTATTTGTGGGGTAATAATAATCCCACAAATAAATCATCACTTCAATTTTTTGAGGAAACCCCCTACCTTTAGTCAATTCCTGGCTACGCCACTGAGGGTAGATGGGGGTGGGAGGGGGGGGGGTAAGGCGACAAATTCTCGCCTCTCGTAACGCTACGGTCCGCGGAACGGTTCAAGGACCGTAGCGCCTCTCGACGGCCGAGTTAATTAGATTATTCAATCTCATCGATCTCACTTAGATCCTATCACCCAAATATTATCGATTTGCTTCGATAGATGTCGCCGCGTTTGAGATTTACTCCACCCCCTCTCAGTCCACAATCACTGATCTAAAATCTTCTCTGGTTTATGGTATTTAGAAAGGATTGAAATATGATATTCTCGATGTTATGCAGATTTGGTATTTTACTGCATTTTTTGAAATTTAGCAAAAATATCATCCGATAAAAAATTATGTAGTTTTGTCAAACCGAATTCTCTATTCAGTAGCATAGGCAAGAGGGGGGGGGTTTGAGGGGAGAGGTCATAACCCTCTCCCCTCTGCTTGAATATAAAAATACTTTTTGTAATGTTAAAAGTGTTACTTTAGCGGTTAAACTGACCCCCCCCCCTTGTGACAATTTGACGATTTACTGAATTTTTTGTTGAACGCGTGTAGTTAAGTTGAAAGACATATAATCGAAGCAAAATGGAGACAAAAAGCGAAAACAAATGTGATAACATAAGAAAAGTATAATATTGTATAATATTGTATTTTGAATATAGTTGAAATAAAAATGAATGTAATATTAGCATTTTAGCTAACATTTTTCAATTTTAATTAGCCAGGCTAAATCTTTATGAGCCTGGTAGTATATTTTTCCGAGATGAATCTTGATGGTGAAATGGGTAGAGCTGTAGAATCGGAACCAACATGTCTCTGATTCGAGGCCCCAGTAGAACAATATAGCTCTAACCACCCCCCTCTATACAAAATAATGGGGGATTTTCTTCTGAAAGTTGAAATGACGACTTTTTCTTATGTTATCACATTTGTTTTCACTTTTTGTCTCCATTTTGCTTCGATTATATGTCTTTCAACTTAACTACACGCGTTCAACGAAAAATTCAGTAAATCGTCAAATTGTCACAAGGGGGGGGGGGTCAGTTTAACCGCTAAAGTAACACTTTTAACATTACAAAAAGTATTTTTATATTCA
>JAQIXG010006046.1:0-10737 GCA_034700105.1 Oconnorella tubifera
GAGGGAGGGAGGGAGGGAGGGAGGGAGGGAGAAAGTGGAGACGCGTTAGAATTCTCACGAGATTTTCGAAGCGGTACGTTCGCGTGCACGAAGTAGTGATTGATGAAAATGAGATTTGATTTCTGAGATAAAAATGCGCAGACCTATAAGATTTGTTTTTCAGATCAAATTATAATTACTAGATATGTTTTACTTTGGTCTTATAAATTTGTTTTTACTTTTTAATACAAAATTTGTTGGCAATTATTGACTTTAAAATGTTTTTAATACTTTTAGTTTTCGACTAATGTTACCTCTAATCTAATCCGAAATGTAAATGTTACTTTCCAAGGATCTAACCGTAATAATAACCTTAACCCTAATCTTAGTAGAAACGGAGGAACTCCCAGTATATGAAAAATCAGCAACACGGAGTGTGGTACCAGTAACAATATGATGTCAAGACTTGATAGAAGTGTGGTTAGAGCTGTCAGGATTCGGACCCTGCGGGTTCAAGTTTGATTACAGCAAAAACTTTTTATATAGCTAAGTTGCGGCGCACTTTAGTAAGACGCCTAAATTTGCTGCATCCTTTACTAAGACACTTAAATTGGAAAACGACGACTGAGACACCTTTCAAAAAAACTAAAACAGAATATCCTCATTGGAGTACCTTCAACGCAAAATAATTGGACTTCCATTTAAAAAGATTGCATAAAATTAAAAAAAAATTTAATTCTGTTTCATATCAAATTATACTGAATAATTTTATGCTAAACATTTGTTACATTTTCTTAGAGGGGAGGTGAGGGATGGGGCGACAGAATGTGACTTATTTTAGTTAATAATAAATTTAAATATAAAAAACATTTAGTTAATAGTCATTTTAAACGTTGCTGTTAAAATGAATTAAAACATAAAAATATTTAGTTAATATTCAATTTAAATTCACTTTTATAAAGGAAAGATAAAAACATGTTTCATTTTAGCTACTTGAGTTATCCATCAGGGAAACAAATACATTAGCAAACAAACAGACTTTCAGACTTGATCGGGACAAATTTGGTCTATGCATAGGGCAACAGATTATCCCCTTAGTGTGTAAATCTTATTTACTTAATACAAGACCTTACATTATTTAATCTTATATTATTATATACAATATCATTTAAATGAATGAATTTTTGAATGAGCTAGAAAGCTTTCGCGGAATAGAAAACACACGCAGCGACAGGAAAACAAATAAAGCAAAATTTTCACAAAATTACGGTCCAACAAGAGACGTCCATTGGGATCCACCTGATTACCATCATTACCTCTCTTTGCCACACTACTATGTCAGATTCCTTTATTACTTTCTTCGTTACCAAACTGATTCGACTGACAGCCGCACGCGTCACGACCCGTTGCGGCAATGCGCCGCAACGCCGCAGTGCATGACATTTAATCAGGAACATAAGCCATTACCGACCTTATTTCATTACGGCTAATCATCGGTCATGACCGGACGGAGGAATGAGTCCGGGATGATGTCCGGAGACGGGCAGAGATCATAAGGCATGCGACGTTTGTGCGCGGACAATTATGCTCGGGAGAAAATAGCGCCTATTATAACGACTCTTTGTCACATCATCATTTTGAGTAAGATGAAGTTTGACCGAGTAAATAGAGTGAGGAGGAGAGGATGGAGAGGGATTGAGGGAAGGAAAGAGAGAAGGATAGAGAGAAGGATAGAAAGAAGGATAGATAAAAGGGTTGAGAGAAGGATAGAGAGAAGGGTTGAGAGAAGGATAGAGAGAAGGATTGAGAGAATGATAGAGAAAATGATTGAGGGAAGGATTGAAAGAAAGATAACAAATAATTTCTCACTTTTTCAGGAACTGTAATATTTACTGAATAAAATTACAATTGGAATTATGTTATTAGGTTAGTAAATAAAGTAACATGTATTTCTCCAAACTAATACGTTAATGCATTATATGATACAATGAAATAATTATTAATAATGCAGTTATTAACAACAATGGAAATAATTATTTATATACTATAGTATTACTTTTATTATTATCATAATTATTGTTAATCTGGCAATTGCTTCCCTCGCTAGAGATAGGTACAGGAAAAAAGAAAAAAGGTGATAAAAAATTCATTGCTAAATTGCAGTCGAGTAGTAAAATACTTATTAATGGGGCCTAATTTTATTAGCGACTTTTATGAAAAAAGTCACCGAACAAGATGTCGTTAAATGGTTAATTAAAAAAGATAGTTAGATTTTTCGAAAGGACAAATTCCAATGGAAACGGAAAGCCTTCCCCCTCCTAAACTTAAACTTTGAATCTCTAATTTATCTCCCATCCTGTAAGTTTTCATTATCTATTTTAAACTTTTAATTATCTACAATAAACAATATTAGCTATCTATTTTCATATGCATTACATTTTACTATAAATCGGGTCCCTTTCGATTCAGTACCACGCAGAAATTACACTTTAGGAATCCTCCATAGAGCCAATTTAGTTGAAAACGAAAATCTGTTCTTATTTGATAAGAGCATCGCTCTGCCTGGAAAGCGAACAGTAAGATATAAGATTCATATTATGACGACCGGGACTCATAAAGGATCAGACTTGGACTCTGCGTGGATTTGGCGGATCGTTCCGGCGTGGACGGATACTATAACGGTACGGATTGGCTAAGATGTTGGCTGGATTAAGTGTAGCCAATGGAGAGTCGTAATAAAGGGGCTACTAGGCTTACTGGCAGAGTATGTAAAAGGTATTATAGAGAGATTAGATTTGATCCAGAAAATGGTAATCGATGTATGTGTGTACGTGTGTATGTATGTATGAATATATATATGTATGTATGTATGTATGTATGTATGTATGTATGTATGTATGCATGTATGTATGCATGTATGTACGTTCGTACGTACGTACTTATATATGTACATACTTACGTACGTATGTTTGTATGTACGTATGTATGTACGTATGTACGTATGTACGTACGTATGTATGTATGCACATATGTACGTATGTATGTACGTCAATACGCACGTACGTACGTACGTGCAAACGTACGTAACCAAGCATTTATTTTTCTAAAAAGTCTTTTACACATCTAAAAGTAGCACAATTTTGCATGATCTGTATTCTGTAAATGAATTAAAAACTAAAAGGATCGATTAGGAAAGAAAGAAGACTGAGTAAGATTTGTAAAAGCATCATTTCGTGCTAGATGTATCCCGATGTAGTCTCACAAGTAATGTAACTGAAATAAATGAAATCAGCACAGCACTTTGACGATAAAGTACATACTAGTAACCAAAGTCTCAATAACATAGCAATCATGCAAGACTAAATAAATTCTGTTTCTCTCTCATTTTCTATCTTTCTCTCTTTCTCTATCGTTATTTCTCCTTTTATTTTTTTCTTTACTTTTGTCTCTCTCCGCCCGTCTCTTTTTCTTCGCCCGTTTTTCTGCCTCTTTCTCTGTCACTATTTCTCTCTCTCTTGCTCTCTCTCTTTCTCCCTCGCTCTCTCTCTCTTTCTGTTTCTTTCTCTCGCTGTCTGTTTGTCTCTCTGTCACTCTCTGTCTCTTTCTATATTTTTTTCTCTCTCTCTCTCTCTATATATATATATATCTCTCTCTCTCGCTCTCTCTCTTTCTCATCTTCCACAACTCTCCAAGCCATCAGATTACCTCGCTACCGGTCAACATCATTGTCCGAAGTCATTATTTTTCCTCGCACCGTCGTCCCGCCAAGTCGCTATCCATCCGAGGCGTCCAGGGAGCAACGCGGCGTTGTGCCGGACACAAGGAACGGACAAGCGTGTCGACCGAGGAACAATCCGACACGTGGTCCGTGGGACCTGTCCGACTGCATGAGACATCCCCTTGGGTAGTCTGTCAAAGGATCTAACACTTGAGTCCGTGTTCTGTTCAGTTCAGTTTAGGTGATGTATTTATTAGACAAAAACGGAGCAAATGAAATTGATAAATATTTAAAGATAGTTTCAGAGAACCTCCCAGATTTGTTTCAAGTTGACATTAACATCAGTTATTTTAAAAATACAATTTGGGTCTATTGTATAAATTAGGTAATATAATAAGCTTATTTAAATTTAAGTAAACTAAATTAATTGTTCTGCTTTAATCAAATACTTGGAAAATTTATTGCTATTGATAAAAAACCGATATTGATAAAATATTGATACTGGTATTGACTCTGAAATTACAAATAATTACTATCGGCTCCGTTTCAAACACCATACTATGTAATGAAGACTTTGATAGTTTTTTCGTCATTTAAAATCCAAACTATTTTTGAAATCAAAATTAACATAAGAATTCCATTTTTGGACCAAACTACTGATGCTTGATGTTTGATAAATAAGGATTTGATAACTGAACGTTTGTTGTGCTACGATTATCACGTGGTTTTCACTGGGTACACGTTGCGAAAAAGACGAGAAATCATCGACAAGCGTTAAAGAGGTCCGCTGCAGGTGTAAAGTATTAGCTGAAGTCATCTCGAGTCAAGATTAGAAGAGAATCCCTATAGGGTATCGTGGAAGGAGAAATTATAAGGACAAGAGAAGCAGAAATATAAATGAAGATAAAAACAATGATATATACTAACAATGAAAGAAATGGCAATAACTATTTAATAAACTGAATGGTTGCTTTATAGATTCTAGCTCGAAACTTCGAATTATATGTCTTTGAAACAGTTTGGTGAAGATGGAACAAGTTAAAGATGACAGAAACTATCATAGCTGTCTGAAAGGAAACATTTTGGTATAAGTGTAACAACAGCTTTCTTAAATTGGGTATGGACTACTGATATTAAATATAAAGATTGAAAAATATGACCATTATATACCAAGTAAATGTGCCTGTTGCCTATTTTGCTACAACGAGCATACTTAAGTTACATAATACAGATTATGCGAAACTGTGCTATTTATGTTGCCTGATTGATAAAATGAATTGGCATAATTTACACACCATTATCAGACGCCTTGTGGTATTTAAAAACAATTTTAAAAAATCCTAATGAAATCAATCTCTCTCACTTTCACTCCCTCTCTCTCTCTCTCTCTCTCTCCCTCTCTTTCTCTAGCGATCTCATAATTATGCAAAGATATTTATTATTTATTTATTTTAAAATACAAATTAACGAGTAAATGGGTTATATTATTGAATAATTCTTATTATTAGTAATATTATTACTTGAAGTATTTTATTTCGGTTCTTAAACTTGCTAACAACTTCGTATAATCTTTTTAATAATAAATTTCTTTTGTGAACTGCAACTTCCCTCTTCCACCGAACATTACATTTCTATCCCTTGTTATCCAGTTCCCGGACTCCGGTCTTGATCATCAGTGACCGGCGAGAGACGTCTCAGTCACGCCGGTCGCTCCGGTCACTCCGGTCTCGGTTCTATTAACCGGATCGACGTTTAAACTACCAAGGGATAGCGTCGTTCCGCGTTATGTTTTGTTGGAAGCTGCAGGGGATAGGATGATAGAATTAAAGCTGTCATTGTGAATGATATTGAAATCCTGCTTCTCGATTTGTTTTAAAAGGGACTAGTCTGTTTGATAGTGTGACAGAGAATCATAATAGTGTGTCTAGATATGTTAGCCTTTGTGTCTAGATATTTTAGCTAAAGATCTTCAAATTTATTATATTCAGTATACAGTAAATACTGTATATATACTGTATATTTAATTTTTTTTAGATAATTACAAATGATATTTATCTAAACAATTTTTGATTCACGGAATAAAGTTAAAATAAATTGTACTTTTTAAAAATATCTTAGCATCTTTATCTGAGGGTAAATTTTAGTTTGTAACATTTATCATTTAAATATTATATTGTCTCAGCTTTTTACTTTGTGTTTTTTATTTATTTTAATTTTTTCCTTTAATAAACACAATTGTATGTTTTATAGTTATTTGATTTACAACTTTCATTTATTTTGTAAATTAAATTATTTGTATCCATATATCCTATATATTCTTCAATTCTTCATTCTCTACTTCACTTCTGATGACTATTTCTATTGCGCAGTCGTCTATCTTCCTTCCCAACTCACAACAAAAGAAAAAAGAAGTAAATATTCATTTCATCTTTCGCTGAATATTTCTCGCAAAAGAATCCCCTATCAGCGTCCTCTGTGTCACGTTCTTCCTCTTCTTCTTCTATTGCGATTATGTCTATTGGGATCAGTCATTGCTGTCATCGTTCGAATGAATGATCTTTGACGTCCATATTATAAGCGTCCGTCGTGTTCCGACTACTAGTAGTACACGATGCGGGACCTTTATAATCTTGTCAAATCATTCCGGGTGACCGGGCGGACCGGAGTGTCCGGAGCGACCGGGAGAACCGGAGAGTCCGGAGTGACCGGGCAGGCGGCGACTTATTAAATTGATGATGAAGATTATTATGAGAGAATACTTGTAGATTGTGAAAGAGATATGACGGTTGTGAACAAGAGCAAAAACATGTGTAGACTTTTTCAATATTTATGATAAACAATATTTATAATACATGCGCAATATCCCAAAAGCTGTGAATGTTTATTTAGTACAATATATCAAAAACGTGTATAATATTTATTATGTGAAGTTTAATAGTTAAAATATTACTATGTACCAAAATACTGTAAATGTTTAGGTACATATCAAATTGTAATTATTTGTAAGTATTTTGCATATTGTATTTTTTACTTAAGAATAACACTATGATAAAATAGAAATGTTTTTTACTTCAACGGGTCTTTTCAAAAATTAATTTAATCTGAATGTAAGTCTTTTATCAATTGTGAGAATATAACTCACTGATTTCACAACACAAAAAAACGATATTGAAAGGGTAATATATTCATAAAAGTTCATTTAAATGACATGAAAAATATGAATTCAATAATTCGGATATTTACGAAATATTAGAAAATATAAAAATGCTATTTCAAACATTTTGATCACTATGTTAAAAATACAACAGAGTAATAATAATATTAATATCGATTACAGTAGTAACAAGAACCATAAAATAAATATAATACAGTAATGATGTTTTTATTGCCAAAAAAATCATAAATTATTGTTAGTGTATATAAAATTGTGTTATTAGTATTATTATTTATCTCGTTTATAATAAACAAGAAGAAAGTTATAGAAGTATAAGCCAATAACAAATTGACACATCTAATCCCCAACACTGATCCACATCTGCTAGCAGTCAGATGATGACGATGGTGATGACAAGCGAACAAAGCCTCTCAGTTCGACCCCTGGTCGTATAATAGCCATATTACATGCAACGCCAACACGCGTTATGAATGACAGACGAGAATATGGGAGGGATGGATAGAGGGATGTAGGGGAGGGATGGAGGAGCCTGGGGAGAGATGAAGGGAGATAGGGAGGGATGGAGGGAGATTGAGAAGGGATGGAGGTAGTTAAGGTTGGATGAAGACTGTTTGGATGGAGGGAGTTTGGGCAGGGTTGAAGGGAGCCTGGGAGAGATGGAGAGACCTATGGGAGGGATGAAGAAGAAATAGGAGGGATGGAGAGAGAGGGAACATAGAAATTAAGAGAGGGAGAGGGAGGGAAAGAATGCGACTCGATGCAGCTGGGACGGAGAGGGTGTAGGAGATTCAAAACATTTTTGTTTTGAAACATTTTTTTGAACTACTAAGATTAAAATTACTTAGGACAGGATTATCTCTGGGTTGTAAACCTTAATTATAACTCTAACACGAATGTTTTGTATTTATTACAGCGGGTAGGATTTTTTAAATAATAAATTTCACGGATTCGTGTTTCGGATGGGGGGGGGTCATGTTTATAGAAGGATAGGGGATCATGAGTTTTGATCTCGCGATATTTTTTTATGCAAAAACAATCTTTACATCGATTCGATTTTTTTGAAAGGAATTTTATTTTGAAAAGACAATTATTTACTGGCTAGTATCAAAATTTAAGGAAAGAAATAGAGATAAAGTTAACTTTTCTTCATTGCAACGGTCAAAGATGATATTTTTGAAATATTTTTACAAAATGTCGACAAATTCCGTCTTAATGGCCGGAAAAAAACATATCAGCTGAGTTCGTGAAATTTCGCACCAATAAAAACAGGTTACACCGATTAATTTCCACAAAAAACCAACTTATATGAGATTTCAAAAATCATATGTAAATATGAATTACATAATCATACGTTTTAAAATAAGCATCTTAAGATTACAATAAACAGAATTTCTAAACAGCTACGTAAATATATATTAAAAAATAAAAATCATAAAAATACAAAATAATAAAATATATTTCCTGGTAAGACTTTTTATCGGAGACTCACTGTGTACAAATTTTATTACGAGCAAACTGCTCGGAAAATATGTTGTTAGAGAGAAAATATTCGGAGATGGGAGGGAAGGGGGAGGGAAGAGGGGCGGGAGAAAGGACCGGGCTCTGGGGGGAGAGGGAGGGAGTGCGAGAATGTCGTCGTAGTCGTCACAAATATGTATTTACTATGACACGAAGCATAACGAGTCGCGGCAGAGTTATTGATAAGAAGATGATTAGACGGCGAGAGGGAGGGAAGGAGGGAGGGAAGGAGGGAGAGAGGGAGGGAGGGAGGGAGTGAGAGGGAAAGGGTGTAACAAGTGATAGAGTCCAAGTACAGAGATTCTGGTAGCTGTTGAATGAAGTGTCTTACTAAATGATACAACAAGTGATAGAGTCTAAGTACAGAGACTCTGATAGCTATTGAATGAAGTGTCTTACTAAACGGTGCAACAAGTTATAGAGTCCAAGTACAGAGACTCTGATAGCTGTTGAATTAAACGCCTTACTCTTAAAGGGTGCAGCAAGTAATTAAAGAATATAACTATTATTCAGAGAAGGAAATTGACAGATAAAAGTAAAGCAGATAAAATTCATTGCTCTGAATATATACTTTTACTGTGGACCCATCTGATCAACTTTCATGCAATCAACTCCTAACTGGCATGAATATAGATGTAACATAGATGTCTGTCTCTTTGTGTGTCTGTGTATTTATTTGTGTTGTCTGTTTGTCTGTATACTTGTTTTGTCTGTGTTTACGTTTGTTTGTTTGTCTGTTTGTCTGTTTATCCTTCTGTGTGTTTATGTGTTTCTTCGTCAGTTTGTACGTTTAATTATTTGTTTGTTTGTCTGCGTGTCCCTCTGTTTGCCTATCCAAAAATAATGGAAATATTGATTTTTATTTTAAATATCACAATTACACACTGAAATTTTACAATTAAAATAAAGACAATATATTCTGTCTATATATTATAGACAATATGTTCTGCGCCATAACCAGAACTCTAACCCACAATCGTAACAATGATGATAACAATTAAGATAATGATGATAACAATGATGATAGTAATGATGACAGATCACTACTCACTTCTGTAGTGCCCAGTAGAATGATCATAGTGATGAGAAGCAAAGCAAAGTAAGGGTCACTCAGTGTTAGATCAATGAACTAAGGAGTGCCGCCTGTCTTTAGACTCTCTACCGGCAACTCTGCATTGGTACGTAAACCAAAGAACACAGACATAAAGATTGGCAGCTGTGGGGGTAAATAGAGAGAGGCTTGGGAGAAGGGTATATGGCTTGGTAGAAGGGTACGTGGCTTGGTAGAAGGGTGCAGGGTTTGGTAGTAGGGTATATGGCTTGGTAGAAGGGTGCATGGCTTGGAAGAAGGCTACGTGTACCCTTGTACCCTGGTAGAAGGGTACAAGGTTTGGAAGAAGAGAACAATGCCAGGTAAAGTGGTAAAAGGCTTGGAAGAAGGGTACATGGCTTGGTAGAAGGGTACCTGGCTTGGTAGAATGGTGCAAGGCTTGGTAGAAGGGTAAAAGGCTTGGGAGAAGGGTACATAAAGAAAAAATATATGTTGATGATATGTGAAGATGTTGATGATGAAGATAATGATAAGTATAATTGACCTGCGCTAAGGGGGCAGAATGTTTTTAAAAGGATTGATTCCCATTGCGCAGCATGAATGATGCAAGTTCTTTGCTGGCTTTTAATGCTATAAGCATATAAGATGTTTGTTTGTTGTCTTTCTGTTTGTGTGGATATATGTCTCCCGTTTGACTTTCTGTTTGTCTCTATGTCTCTCTGTATGTCTGTCTATATGACTGTTTGTCTGTATGTCTCTCGGTATATCTCACTATGTCTCTATGTCTGTATCTATATTTACTTGTATGTATATGCTGTATGTCTGACTGTCTCTATGTCTTTCTGTATGTCTGTCTGTACGTCTCTCTATCTCCTAAAAAACGCTGGATAAGTGTTTAGAGCACTGGATTCAAAATCTATACGTTCAGGTTTGAATCCCTGATAGCTCACTATTTCTCAAGCTTGTTGCACCCTTTGGTAAGACGCATAATTTGACAACTACGTCTGAGACATGGTAAGTATAAAACGGTAATCCAGACGTTAAATGAAACCTTAGCCTATCTATATATCTATCCACCCATCCATTCATCTACTTACTCATCCACGCATCCATTCATCCACTTATCCATCCACCTACCCAACCATTCATCCACCCATGCTCATATCCATCCACCCGCCCATCCACCCATCCACCAATCCAGGCAGCCACCCAGCCACCCAACAATCCACCCACCCAACCATTCATCCATCCACCCACCCATCCACCCACCCACCCATCCACCCACCCATACACCCA
>JAQIXG010006047.1:0-10737 GCA_034700105.1 Oconnorella tubifera
GTAGATGCCATGATATACTCAGGGACATCATTTTTTGGCGGGGGAGAGGGAAGAAATTCCCCCTCCCCCTGATTTTTTTAAATGACGTCCCTGAGCAATACGCGTGTTTTAAATTTAAACACTAAATTTGGTCGATGTAACAAAATATGGTAATTATTTGCTTCTGTTGCAAGCCAAAAAGGTCGTCACTAATAAATGTTATTTTTTCTATTCTTTTAGAAGAAAAAATTTTCTATTCTTTTTCTTAGGAGAAAACAAACCTCTCGCCAAAGACCGTTGTTGACTGATACACTGGATTAGAATCCGATTGAATATTATTGTTTTTGCAGCAGAATGAATATATGTGCAAAAGCGTCTTGCGGCTTAAATGCAGCAACTAAAACATAAAATTTATATAAAAAACTGAGTGGGTTGGGGGTTCCTCCCCCCATCCAAGTAAATTAATTCAGTAAATGAAATAGTTACAGGAACAAGATCTATTTCATAACATTGTTTTGAAATAGATCCTTCATGCACTTTATATCAACATATTGCTGCTGTCTGATGTTTTGAACTAAATACAATTGTAACGATATATCAGATACAGCTTTTAATTTTCTCTCTGCACTCTGCCAAAGGACTAAAGGGCGCAGAAAGTCAATGAAATATTAAGTTCAAGACTCGAGTCAATTACTGCAAGTTATTATTAATCGAAAGTTTTACCACTTTTTATCAAACACGTTTTGACATAAGTATTAATTAGCTTTTCTTTCAAAAATAAATTGTTATATTTTAATAATATTTTTTCAAAGCCAAATTAACTTTCCATGACCTTTTAAATAAAGGCCTTTACTGTATTTAATTTTATGTGATTGTTAATTACGATTATCAAAGAGGCATTTTGAAACTGATATAGGGTCCCCGAATGTTGTACCCCGCATTGTAAAGGAAGTCAGAACTATAATTTCTAATAAAATCATGAGTGTATGAGTGTATCCTATTTGAAAGAAAATTGTCACCACTGAAAACATATATAGACAATACAAAGCATGGGTCAATGTACATCGGTATAAAGTCTTATAAACAGTCTCTCGTCATCACGGCGACCCGCCAGACTGCGTTAGCCCTTCGCAAACATGAGGTGTCTCTTACTGCTTGCGGTCTTCGTTGCGATTGCGTACGCCTCAAGCAAATCTAAGGCAAAACAGAATATTCATAACTATCGCGTTAAGAGCCAGAACTTCCATATTGACCATCTGGAGGAACAGGTCAAGGAGTTGGAGGAGGAGTATGAAAAGTTGAGCGAGTTTCCCGATAAAAGTGTCGTTGACAGGATCAAGGCTAGGATTAGGAATCAGGAAGGTAGGAATTTATGAAAATAATAATATTTTGTAATTTTCAATGGTTACAATTTTTTTGTTAATTTCTCTCCATATAGACATGTAAATTCTATTGCGACTCTTGTAAATTCTATCCATATTCTGCTAAATTCTATTGAATCTCGTGTAAATTATGTTTCTATAGAAGCTCTTCGAAATTCAATTGGGACTCGCATACAAATTCTGATCAGACACTTTTCAATGCTTTTAACCACTCGCGTGAATTCTATTCAATACTCGTGCAAATTCTATTGAGGCTCGTGTACATTGCTTTTGTTCGTATTTGCAGACAGTGGTTGTGACGAGGATCACGTGCAGTGTGGTGGGGACATCCCAGAATGCATCAGTCCACTGTTTGTTTGTGACGGACACGAGGACTGCAAGAACGGAAACGATGAGAGCGAATATGTTTGCAGTGGTAAGTCCAATAATTGTTAAAACATCAATATAAAATTTAAAAATAAACATATAACATAAAAAATAAATAACTTAATTCTCATGTGTAATTAGAATTAAAATGTCACTACAGCTATTTAATTATATTATTTCGAAATGGTTAAGACTCACCTTTTCGTTTTTAAAAATATGGGCTATATGAAAACTCAGGTGCTTAATTAACGTCCGCGTGGTTTAGAAAAGGAATTTCTGCAGTTTTGGACGAACAGAGAAAAATTGCCTTCTTGTTTCAATCAGATGGAGGCCGCTTCTTATTTCAATCACAAGAAAGGAACCTTATTGTACCAACGCTTTTCTGTGGCTTTGCATCTCTTCAAGTTTATTCATTTTCAATGAATTTTAATTTTTCTGTTCTTATTTCCATTTTGCGTTTACCAACACCTCGGGAATGAAGATATTGAGATATAAAATTGGATAAAGATATTAAAATAATGTATGAGGGTAAGAGTCATGATTGAAGACAAATGCAGAGTAGAGTTTTGTAACAGCTTAGAAATTCTGATAGAAAATGAAAACCAACAACTATATTTTTTTGTTGATATTCATTGTTGTGGTACTGTAATTTCAATAATTACATTACTACACTATTGAGATAAAGAGGTTTATTGCGTATTTCAGATAGACCGTACCACGTTGGTTCAACCATTGCTGGTATAACAAGTTGGACTGACTGTGTAACTCATTCGCCACACATGACTGTGCTTACTGTGACCGCCTATGAGAAACCCGAGTTTTACACGTAAGAGTATTGATCCCTATATAATTTATTCACTCTAAAGTTTCTAAACAACCATTTTTATTACCCTCTTAAATTGGCATCCACAGAAAATTGTTTCAAGTATGAAACAATATAAAAATATTTTGATGTGGGTATTTTATTTACGAACAATTATCTTGAATTTGCAAGATGGGTATCATCAGTTAGGTTTGCATGCATCCATTGCATCTCAACTGCTTTTTGTGCTGTTTTTAATTTACAAACTCATCTAAGTCTTGTTTCAAAGTTTTTCCTGCAATATTTATTGGTCGCTTCAGTGTTTTGTTTCTGCCTGAACGCGTCGGAACGGCGTTCCGGCACCTTTTTTCGTTGATATTTTGAATTTTTTAAATGCATTCTCAAAAAGTTAATTTTTCTATTTTGCATTTGTTTTCATTTTGAATTTTTAATAAACAGTACCATCACTGTTATTCATCAGAATAGTGGAACCCCTCTCACGCTCTTCGACCCCTCAAAGTTGATTTGTGAATACTCCGAGGATGACATTCTGCTAAAACACTACATTTTAAAGAAAAGGAAAGGAATCGAAATGATTTATTGGACGAAAATTGGAAAAAACTCTGCAATTTGCAATAAAATTTTAAAATTCTTTACAAATTTTACATTATAAAGTTTACAAGTTATTGTTTGTGTCCTTATGGTCACCTTAGTGTCCTATAAAGTATTCAATAAAGTCGGGAATGGCTTCCAAACTATATGTAATAAGCGACTAGGCCTATATATAATGGCTTCGATGTACTGAGGTGCGAGTGCCTTCAGCACTCGAACTTTAGTGCATCCACGGTCCACCACGAACAAAGGATGGCTCCGGCACCTTTTTTTCTATAAAAAAGCACTGGGTGTGGTTTTGTTAACTATCTTTATTTGTGTAAACAAATTTTCGCTGCAGGTCCCGAGTTTACCTAAGAGGAGTTGTCTCATTTGAAGTCGATGAGCATAGCCACCTTGTCCAGTCCTTCACCGTTAAAGGCTACTGGAACCCTGGCCGTAGAGCCCTGGTCTTTGTCCCTGATAGTAGCGAGGACCAGAGCATCTACGGACACGGCATCATCTGCAAGTTTAACCTTGGAAGTCACGATGAAGCCGACTGTAAGATTAGAACTGTTGCATCCAAGCACGAGTGTGCCACCTTCCATGGTTCTAGAGTTTAAGGTACAATCACCAACATTAACATTATTATCATAAAAGTTTTGAGATTTTCTTTTTATCCAAACTCCAAAATATCCAAACTTGTTATCTGTATTCCGTTCTTTTCCTTGTAAATAATGTGAGTTAAATTTTTCTCCATCAATGCATCGGGTATCTCAATTTGTGATTTTTCTCTTCACTGTTATCACTCCAATCTGCTCTCAATGGTAAAGATTTTGGCAAATCAAAGCTGTATATCCACTGAGTTATGTTTTTAGCCTCTTTCCTAAGTTTAAAGTTTCTCTACAATTTTATTCAAAAATTATATTACTTGAATACGTAAACAACACTGCTTTTAACACACTTTCAGTCTAACACTGAAGACATACCATATAATATAGTAATGAAAGTCTTCACAAAACTTAGTTATCTGTTTTTAATTTTTAATTTGTATAGTAATCCCTCTTGTATTATTAACATTCTTGAATGTTATGAAAAATAATTCGTTAATTTTAACAAATATTTGTGTGTTATCATTTACAGACTGAATTTGACATTTTCTCAGCTGGTGCATAATTGAACAATACTCTCCAATCTTTAAATTTTAATATGCTAGAGCTAATCTACTAATTATATTGGTTCAGTTTTTAATTGCATGCATTAACGAGTTCAGAAGCCAGACTTGCTAATGCATGCAATTTATAGTTTCTATTATAATATTACTATCATTACTATCAGATTGTGTTTTTATATTATTGCACTAATAATTGAGTATATTACTAATGACATATTTAGCAGAATGATAGACTAATAAAGAACGAATAAAACGAATTACATAAGATTTATTATTTAATTACTTAAAATAAATTTAAAATAATTGTTGCATTTGCCCTGAGATTCTGAAAATTCAACTCCTATCAGAGAAAATGTAGTTCACCGTTGCTGGGCCGCCTTTTATGCGCCACCACTAAATGCCATTTCCTTATCTTTGTAAAATTGGTGACAGAATTTGTTAATCTGTGATATTTTGTGCGCTTATAACTACGGGACCAACGAGGGGGGAAAACCCGGCAACATTCTCAAGAACAAAAATTTGTTTGGTTCCTTATTTACACAGTTTCTTATGACTGTTATCGATTTTTATGAATGACTAGAATAATGGAAATTTGAGCAGTTGTTGCTCGTGTTGTATTGTTGCTGCTGTTGCATTAAACCGTTGCATTTTTGCTATTGTGAGTTTTATTATAACCTGCCGATTTCTCTTTAAATATTGGTATGTGCAGGCATATATAATATAAGATACCGATGCCACGGCTTTCACCGGACAAATAGCTATAAAACGGGACATTCGGTGCAAAACTGGGCATATACGTGAAAACCCTAAAACTTTGACTTACTTCAAAATCGTTTTATGATAAGTTGAGTGTTAATTAAATAAGTTTATTAATGCACTTCATTAGTAACCAAATTGCACTATTGTATTGTATTGTATAAGTCAAGTAATTATCATCATAATGACTATTTTATTAGAGTAGTTTAAACTTAGTTACTTAGAGAACGGTTACTATTAGTGTTATATTTTAAAACCGTAACATCTGAAACATAGACAAGTATTTATTTGTCAGAAATTATCAGGTAGGCCTGTGTATATTGAATTCTATTTCAGATCAAATTTAGATAAATAACAGAGTTTAATTAATAATTAACCGTATCTCCAACCTTAAATCGAATCTTAATAATAAACAGATAACTCGATAATAATGAGCGAGATAGTTCTTATAATTTGATCGTTCTTGATAGTTCTTATAATTTAATAATATACAGATAACTCGATAATAATGAGCGAGTAAAAAATGCACGAAATAAAGTTTTAGATCTCGAATTTAAATTTATTTTCATTTTTTAATAAAATAATTACGTGAATTAGCCTAAACATGCATCTTTTCAACAATAATATATAATATGCTTCATTGAGAATTGATTATAGAATTAAATGATTCATGCAGTTTCAAAACTTTAAAATATTTAATTAAATACGATATTCGTAGGTCTATTTGTATTCCGTACTTATAACGCACCGTGCAGGGCCGGATTTACATTGAAGCATCTTTCAGCACGTGCTGAGGGCCCCCCGGCCAAAGGGGGCCCCCCGAGATTTAAAGGAATTTGTTTTGGAATGATAATGTTTGTTGTACAGTTGAATATGAAATTGAATGTTAAAAGTGTCAGCCCAAAAATGTAGTAATACAAAAAAAAAGTCATCACTTTAAAAAAAGTAACACGTGTGAGAAAACAAATACAAATAATTGTGATTTATGATTTTTGGGGCCCCCTTTTGCAGAAGTGCTTCAGACCCCCAAGGTCTAAATCCGACACTGGCACCGTGCGTTGTCAGATAACTGACAATTCCGAGGTGCGGGATAAGTACGAAGTACGACCAAAACCAAAAACGACCAAAACCTTAAAGATAAGGCAGAAAAATGAGTTTTTAACTTATCTTTAAAGTGACAAGTATCTTTGATGATTATGAGACACTTGGGCTGCAGACCATTCCAGATCTTAATGCTGGAATGGTCTGAATGGTCAGATCTTAACGATATGCTATAGGCACCAGTTTTAGTTTGAAGTGAAAGAAAAAGGTCGTCAGGAAAATTAAATTTGATTTTATCACTACCTCTCCTGCCGCTACAAAAACGTTTTGTTCTTGCTGCGTTGTTCTAAAGCGTAGTGCAAGTTTTTAAAGTTCACATAATACAAATAAGTTTGCAATGTTAATATGACTTTTTTCCAAAAGTCTTAAACATCAGATAAAGGTTGAATAAAAAGTGGCATAAACATAATTTCAATTATAATTAATGTTAATAACTAAAATTGGGCACAATGTTTTCAATAATATTTCAAAGCAAGTAAAACGCAAAGTAACCGTCTTTTCTCATTAAAATATAATATTGACATATGCAGTGTTGTTAACAAGGATTTGAGTCACAAGGCCAAAGCCAAGAACTCAAACTTCAAGGCCAAGGCCAAGGAGGACTTGAATCATCTGGTCAATGCCATTGCAAGGCTAAGAACTTTAAGCTACCTGTCCAAGGCCAAAGCCAAGGACTTGGGCAAACTGTCCAAGGCCAAGGACCCAAAAGGTGTATAGGCCTATATGATTTTACAACAATACTGGTTCTTATCTTAATATATTTTTTGTGCCGATTTTAACGAGCAAACTTATTAAAATAAAGAGCAAACTTATTAAAATATTATGTGAAAGCTCCCAAGAGCTTTCACATAATATTTTGATATAACGTAAACTTTCTAAAAAAAATTAATTTTCGGAACCAGATCCGAAACCAAAATTTAGAAATAGTTCTGGAACCCAAATCTAGAACTAAAATTTGAAAATTAAATTTAGAACCAGTTCAGAAACCAAAATTTTGACCGGATGCAGAACTCAAATTTGGAACCCAAATTTAGAACCCAAATTCAGAATACAAACTAGTAATCCAAATTCTTAATCGGTACCGAAACTAAATTTGAAACGCATGTATTCAGGTCTCAAATTCCGAACCTGGTCCAGAACCAAAATTCGGAACTGGGTCCGGAACTCAAATTTGTAAACGGGTATGAAACTTAAGTTCGGAAACGGGTCCGGAAGCCTATTAATAAAATCGCCTTTAACTTCTTTGTTGCGTTACATGTCTGTCGATACAACTATTTAACTTTAGTCATATTATAAGAAAAACTCTGTAATTTTTGGCCCATGCAATGCCATTTAGGCATGAAATTTTGTGAAAGAGTCAAACATCATCAATGAAACCAAAATATAGAAATTAATGTAAGTTATATGTACTTTATGTCTTCGAATCAGAAAGAAAACAATAGAAATAAAAAAAATGCAAATGTGTAGCACTGTAACATCAAATTTATTTCAATATATATATATATAGACACATAACATTCTTACAGATTAACTTTGTAATTATTAATTAAAACTTATCTTTTGCTATTGGTGAATTATATCATTGTGATAACTCTAAGAGTCTAAAAGGTTGACAAAAGTTATAAAATAAGTATAAATTATAAACTGTAATGATATGTATTAAAGTGTCGATTATAAGTAACTATAATAATGTTTTTAAATCTTACATGATTATTATTAGGACTGAGAGTTCATATAAGCTCTATAGTAATAGTACAATTTTTATTCTAAGGTCCTTGCAATGTTAACAAGGACTTGAGTCTCAAGGCCAAGGCCAATGACTAACATCACTGACAATATGTAGTTGACATATGTAGTAAGCCAACTTTTTAAACATTTAGCCCCCCTCCCCATTTTGGGCAAACCATTCGAGACAAAAATAATTTTGTCTCGAATCAGTAATGTTTAAACATTGTGTGCAATTAAGGAATATCTATTTATCTATTTATGAAATCTATTGATATCTATTTATATTCATTGTGTGAATGTAGTACAGTATTCATTACAAAAAAGTTTTAGTCAAGTCACAATTGCAAATAGAACAAAAAAGATCATCACCAGTTTTAGAAAATATTGCCCCTCTCCCCCTTAGAAAAAGTTGAAGTGACATCCCTGCCTTTATTATGACATTATACTTTATTTATTTAAGTTAACAATTATTAAATGTTCCTTGTAAATTCAGTTCAATTTCAAATTACTAAAAATAAATAATAGTAAAAAATAAAATAATACTAATAACAAAAATAATATTAAGATTACTAAAAATAAATCTATTATCTAAAAATTATATTGCAACATTGCTATTCTCAATGATCTTAGTAAAATGCAGGTCACGATTTTAATCAATATTATAATGTGTTGCGATAAAAAGTGATTTATCAATATTGTAAATGTTTTGTTTTGACCTTGTTGACTTTATTAAGTTGTGATCGAATTCGGTTTATCACGTTCTCATATAACACTTAGTTTTAAGCTCTTGGTGGAGCATTTAGTAATCAGACGATCCGCAATATCGCCACTTAGGCAATAAAGTCACTTTCTATTCAAAATCAATGTCATGGGAAAAATTAAAAATCTAATTATTTATTTTAATTAAGTTAACATTAATATGAACCTGTCCTTTGATCTTTCTTTTATTAGTTTAATATAAATTACACATTGATTAATGAAAATATAAAAAGTTCCATCTGCTTTCTTCAAAAAGTTTCTTTTTTTATTACAACACTTCCATTAGCTTCATGTTTCATGTGTATGTATGTATGTATGTGTGTGTGCGTGCGTGCGTGCATGCGTGCGTACGTACGTACGTACTACGTACGTACGTAAGTAAGTATGTATGTATTTATTTATGTATGTATGTATGTGTGTATGTATGTATGTATGTATGTATGTATAGTACAAATATTGTCATCGAAATATTGTCATCGGTTCAATTTGTTTGTATTTACACTTCTATTTCAAGCACAATTTCAGGAATATTGTACAAAGCAATTGTCGCTCTTTTAAATAACCGTCTAACTAGAAGTAATATTTTCATAATATTTATATAAAATATAAATTTAAGTTTAGTTTGAACTGTGAAGGAAACCGCTAGTAATCCAATACTGATTATTAAAAATAGTCATTAAATATTGAGTCATATAATAAATATCACAACTAGTGAATTAAAATTATCATCTTTGCGATCAATGACATTGTCTTTAAAGAGTGTGATATAGTAGTCACTATGACAATTGGAGGAAATCAGGGGGGCCGCAGCGATTTTTTCACTGAGGGGAGGTGGGGGAGTTCAGTATAGACAAATTTTATCTGACCACCTTTTTATTTTAAGTTTGCCAACTCGTTTGGCAGACAAAAAGTGGGAAAATATCTGAACAACCATTGTGAGATTCAGGGGTGGTTTGGAACCGGTTCGATCCGGTTCGCCCGAACTGGTAGTTCCGTTTGGGCGAACCGTGCCGAACCGGCTTTTAAAAGATTGTATAATTTTTTTTAAGATTCCGTCAGTTTTGCTTTGTCAATGACAAATATAATGAAGTTCTTATTGAATACATCTCTTGGCATTCACACTTGCACGATTAGCGGTTTCACCTACAACTTATTGACTTTGTTTTAAGCTGAGCAGCCAGTTAACACAACATGGCACTTGAAATGTGTGAACCTGCGACCGTTGACGTCTGTGCCCATACCATGTCCAAACAATACCCTACCATGCCCACACAATATAATTGATATGCGCCTAAAAAGTTGACATCGCGTTTATAGTCGCCTTCCTCCTGCTGACGAAGACCCACCGAAATCAGCTGCCATCATATCCATATCTCACATTCAGTACATATTACGTTAACATTCGTTAATAAATTTCGTTCGGTAATAATTTTCGTTTTAATTTGATTTCGTTCCATTGTTATAATTTTTGTTTATATATCGTTTTCTTTAATTAATTAATTATCGGATAAGATAACTTGCCTATCTGCGAGAAGCTTGAGTGCCAGGTAAAAATCTGGAAACCAAAAATCTGGAAGACTTGCAGTGTAATATCGCAGCTATCTGAATAGTTTTCCAATGGATGTTTACCTGGAAGTAAAATCAGGAAGTAAAAATCTGGAAGTTAAAATCCGGAAACAATAATTTGAAATTAAAAATCCGGAAACAATTATTTGGAAGTAAAAGTCTGGAAGCATTATTCTGGAAACATTATTCTTGAAACATTATTTTGGAAACAATTGTTTAATCTAAAAAAGTAAATTTAAATATACAAGTTTTACATTTCGTACCTAGATTTGTTGTTTTTGTTTCTAGTCAAATATATTATTTTGTTAATCCGTTTCATGAAGCAATTTCAACCAAAGGAATATTTAACATTTAAAGCCTCTCTCTATTGCAGTTATTTCGAGCAGTATATATAACTCTTGATCTGACATTATTACATAAAAAATAGAAAAAAAAATTGTATTACGTTTTGGCCAAACACATAACACGTATCTGAAATATTAATACAACTAAACCACGACTCAAACATGCACAATTTCACGTGCATGTTCTCC
>JAQIXG010006048.1:0-10736 GCA_034700105.1 Oconnorella tubifera
ACACCCCCGCCCCCCCTTCCCCCCCCCCCCCCCAACAATCACAGACAAAAAGTATTGAGATTAAGTCTCTCAGGTTGTAATCTTCATTTTCCTCCACTAAAATCTGACAATTTATTTAAATCATTTATTATATAATAAATGATTTCTTGATGCATATCTCGTACCTAACTTTAAGTCGCTATTTGTTAATTTAGCCTTGTCAAAATTGGAGTATTTAATATTAACAAAATTAGTTAATTTACGGTTAAAGTAAATATCGTTTTATCTGTTTATAGCTAAATAGTAATTGTTGATTTTATTCTAAATAACGAATTTATCTATTGAACAAATTCAATTATATCTTTATTATTTAACAGAATCGTGATATTCTGGTTAAAGTAGGCCTATATCAAAATCGTATAATTAGATTCGGAAAATTCTAGTTTAAAACTGTACGTTTACTATTTCTGTTAAAAGGCATCCTATACACTGCAATACTGCTAGAAAACATATGAAAATCAATCTAATATTATGAACATTCATTATTTAGTCTCTTTTATAAAATGATAAAAGTTGATAAAGTTAAAACAATATACTGAATCCAGTTAAATATCAATATTTCTGACGACAACTATCTGACAGTTACAATAATAAATACAAACTTATTCTCACAAGTTTTATAATCAGCAAATCTCACTAATACGCTACACCAACTTTATCTAAACTCTTAATAAACTCTTCTGTACAATTAAGATTCTTTTTGAGAAATTAAAATATCATTCGTTTTTGATCAGTCAATCAGGCAAGCTGGCATTTAATAGTCTGACTAGATGATCATAGATCAATGTAGCTGTTATACTGGGCGATATTTCGTTTCAGTATATCAGAACAGGGTCCTAGGACTCGTTCAAAGCGCGCTCTGTCGAGTCGGGCGCACTTCAGTTTGCCTTTAGCGACCACAGTGGCCGCACGAGGGCGACTCAAAATCAAAGCAATCTCACCTAAAACAAGTCAAATATCTTTCATTATAATTTCATTAAATAAAAAACAACAGTTACTGCTTGTGTGGAAGCCAACTTATGTTAAGTAGATCTGATTGAGAAGGTAAAGTGTAAATGATACTCAGACAATCTGTGGTTTGTTAAGTGTACAACATTTTGTCAATATTTTCACACGAAACGACAATAAATAAAGACTTAAAATTTTGAGCAATAAATAAAGGCTTAAAATTTTGTGGTCTATTTAATAACAGTACAGTCCATCTTTTCTTTTTACAGTACAAAACTAAACTTGCAAGGAAGAGACTTCAGTACTTTAACGTAAAAGTTTCTCCAAGTTTTTTTTTTAAGAGTTTTTCTCACCAAAGTAATCAGAGGGACCAAGTACCCCAACTTCGACTGGTTCTTTGTCTTCAGATGGTTTCTGCAGCACCTGAGCCTGGCCCTAAAACAAGGAACAGTGCATTTTTAAATAACGAGAAATATGTTTTATTATTATCACATTAGCCTTCACCACAGACAGAACAGTTACTACATTGGCCTTTCTGCTAATATATAAGGGTTATTTAGTTTGTTCGCAAATATCTTAACCTACAAATATAAATTACATTAAAAATGATTAACTTAACAGATGTATACTAAATTTACACTTTCATGTTTGATACGATAAACGATTAATTATTAAGAATCTTCCCGATATAAAAATAACTTACATGAAATTTATTCCTTAATCTAGAATTGAATAACTCTCTAATATTTTCCTGATATTTACAGATCATTGTTAATCATACCTCCGTAACTTAATCAGTCTTTTATGATTTTAATCTGCCCAGATAATTCTTCCTAAAATAATTACTAGATCAGTCACCAGAGGTTTAGTCAAACTAAATCTTTAAGTTTCAAAAAGATAATTGCCCTGCAATTATCAAATTCTCAAATGAGTGAATCAGTCAGCACATCACCTCAATGATGATGTAAAACTCTTCACCAGGGTCACCTTGACGCATGATCGTGTGCCCATCTTCAAACTGTACAGACTCGAGAGCATCAGCTATTGTCAATCTTTCCCAGTCATCCAGGCTTTCTACAATCAAGAAAATATCTTTACATTGTAGTCGACATATTCGATGGTAATTTTACTAGGTAATTATAATATTAAAAGTTGTATTAAGAAGTTAGAGTTCATTATGGAAACGCAAATCTTCAGACCACAAACGATTATATAATATCTTTAACTAGTATTGAATCGGGTATAATTGCCTTTTTTACATTATTTAATCCACTGCTATGTATTACATGTGACGCATAGCAAATACATACTAGAAAAGGACTCACTTTCCAAAACTATAACTTTGAGTAAAGTAAAGAAACATAACAGTAGTAATATTCAGAAACATAATAGTAGTGATATTTTTCTTTATATATTATTTCTCACAATTTAAAACAGAGGAATGAAATATAAGAAGGGTAATAAGAAGCTATAGAAGAAGAAAATGATCAAAACAAACATATAATGAGGTTACTATGACCTACTTAATATTGGTACTTTATTAAGAAATTCTTCGTAAAGCTTTCGTTTTCGAATTGTGCTGCCCTGAAAATAAAATGCAGCCAATAAATTTATAACATAAACTTAAAGTTTGATAGCATAGATTATCAAACAATACGCCATTTAGTTTGTAATATTAAAATTCGTAACCAAAAATAGTTCAGAAAATCAAATATAAAGCATATATTCACGACATACCATTAATATTCTTCTGTAGCTATTTCGATCTATACCCCAGAGTTTCACTTCAGTTTTTGCCTAAAAGTAAACAAATATTGAGAGTAAGTAATTACTATAGTAAATAGTGCAATTAATTACTGGGCTCTAACTGCATTACAGATTACGGATTAATATTACTTACAGTTTACCTACAATGAATATTTATCATATAAATAATTTAGTAAAATCAGTAATAACACCACAAAAAAGGCTAATTATAAATAATTTACGACCTAATAACTATTTATCTTACTTTGACAGTAGCAGCTCGCGGTGTTCCATAAATGAGAGCCAATTCACCAAAACTAGCTCCATCGTTAACCGAAAGAACTTGCTGACCATTCACAAATATCTATCACCAATCCAAACAAATCATTTCCTTAAATATTAAACTCAGAAATTCTTATCTCAATGTTTTCAATTCATTGAAGATTTGTGATGCTCTAACATATTGTTACACTTGTAGATAAATATTTCAAGGCCCTAAACAATAGGCAAATAACTTCCCTCTAGGTTTCTTTTCGCTGATAAAATTCTGTTTGTTCAGATAACAGGTCTGTTTCTCAGATAATAAGTCTGTTTTCTTTGCTAAAAGTTTCTCGGCAGTGTAATAATCATTCTCATATGATGATCTATCAGTTGATAAGATACACAAACAAATTTCACTTTCTTCTGCAATCACTCGCCACAGTAGATCGAGAACTCCTGGTCTAGTTTTTCTATTAGGCATACTTGGCATTCACGAGATCGTATCAGATTTACCGCTTTGCAATAATTGATATTTTGCACAATTTTTAACTCTTTACATTTAATATATATTGCTAGTAAGTTTCAGGGTTGCGAGAAATTAGTTTCAATTCGTAAATAATTATTATAATTATCTTACAACGAGCATTAAAAAAGTTAGCATAATTTTTCACTGCTTGATTAAACAACTTCTACATAACCTTTATGTTCAAATAATATCTAATAAATAGATCCATTATAGTATCAAAATAGAACAATGGTTGAAAAATAGTTGCTCAAAATAATGAACAAAAAACAAAAGTCCATAAAGTATTTTAAATTCAGTGTCACGATACAAAATTTAAAAGCTTACATCAACTGTGCCTTGATCGATAACATAGAAATTATCGCCTTCATCTCCTGCAATTAAAAACAATTTAAGGAAAAATCAATATTTTATACCCTAAAATATATATTGTTTAAAAGTAGGCCATCATAATTCAGAGTTATTTTACTAAATAAAGGACAGTAATAAAGCATTCAATTGCACACAACTACACAACCGATGAGATAATTAAATTATGATAATCTGCAGTAGTTGAGCACTGTAATGGTTAAATTTATAGCTTACAATTAATAATTGAGCAGGTGTAGTGTAGAGAACTTTTAGCTATTATAGCTGAAAATTGAATTATATAGACTAATTTAATAATAATTCACAGCACGAGCGTTGCATTACGTTCAAATACACAGAAAATCATTATAATACTGGGTGAACTTGAGAGTATTACTTGCAGCTTTTGGATACTATAGCATCATCATAAATTCAACATAAAATCATAAAATAAACATAAAAATATAAAGTCTATAAAATGTGAATAAAAATAACGGAACCTTGTTGTATGATAGTTTCACCGGCCAAGTGATTTACAGGAAACATCGCATCAAATATTTCACTGTAACAAAGGAAAATATTTAAACTTTACATCAAGACCACATAATTCAAAGTATTAACAGTAAAAATAAATCTCATTTTACAGTGAGAAAGTATCAACTCTGAAAATTCAAAACTTCATTAAAAAACTCTTATTTACACAGCAGATGTCATATCTTTTAAAAAAGGAACTAAATAATCTTTCATATTTTTACATGCAGCTAAACTCGGCAGTTATTTAAATTCTGATTTACATTCATAGTAAACAATGACGTCACGTCTGAACGACGGAAATGATGGGCAGGCAACTAACTGAGGCCTGCAGAAAACGATCGAGTGAGAGACTACACTAACCAGCTGCCTGTAGCCATCAAGCGCCAACCATCTGCGCGAAGACTAATTTACGAGGCCCTTTTAGTGAGAGTTTGTAGGCTCAGTTATGTGTTGTAGCCTTGGTTTTGTCGGCCATAATATGCACGAGTGAAGATTTAAATCTTTTCGTAAGCGGGTGAAAATATTCTCTGAAAACTTCAGTAAAGAGACTAGCTTTCGTTTAGCTGATGCTAAACTTTGATTTTTAAACTTTGAAGATGCTGTAAAACTTTAATTTTTAAAATTCTGATTTACAATTTCAAGACGCGAAATAGCTACTATCTTCATTTCTGATATTTGTTATATAACTGCCGACAAGACGCATAAGCTTTCATTTGAAAAGTTACGTAGTTGCGAGAAATTAAAATGTTTAAAGTAGGTTTATAACAGTTACTGATACGTGTTTATGTTACTGTTATAACTAGCTGGCATGTCATCACTTGCAATGTATTACTAATGAGAATTTATAAACACGCAAAAAACTTTAAAACATCAAATAGATTACAAATATAAGGATACGATAACGATAAAAATTACATGTTGTTTTTCTATTGGTCAATTTTTCACAGCATATTCGTATATTGGAGTTAAAGCTGATTTCGCGCTGAATTGTTTTGTTGAACGCAGCCTTCAGACATGTTTTGATGTCACACCCACGTGATCAGAACAGCCGCTGCAGGCTAATAGCCCTAAATCATCCGTTTTCACCACTTAATACAACTACAAAGGATAGTCGAGCAGTTTTTAACTTCTTACATAACTGTAGTTTTATTTTCTAACTGTAAATAAAGATAAGCGGTAAATTTGCTGGAGTTAATCAATACTATATTTAGTTTTTTGTATTATTTTCAATGCTTAATTTATTCCAAATAAACATTATTTTGATATATTTCTCATATAGTAAAATGTAATAAAGTGTTTACATTATTATACAATGACAATAAACATGGTTATCGTAAACGGACAAAATATTTGCCTCTCCCCGGATGAATATTTACGTATTGTTATTTAACTATAACTTTTTGCCTATTAAGCATATTGTTATAAACAATATGATTCTTATTATGCTTCCTAAAATATTAACCATTCAGTTTCACTTTCATTCACAGTCATTATCTCTCATGTTCTGTTTTTTGCTCATATTTTATTGAAAACTGACAGAAAACCTGCTTTTTACGATTACACTAACGGCATAGCACTAGCGATGATGATAAATCTCTTTCATCTTGATAAGCTGAAGCTCAATTAAGCGAGATCTGAATACAATATCTTTTTGCGACTAAATCGTATACATTGTACAAATACTCGGTTTTCCAATTTTAAGCTTTTTCCAATATCGCAATCGCAGCGAAGTATTATTATTGCAAAACATTCATCATAGACTTGTCATGGGTCTGTCTTGATTGCATTTACTGGATATTACGAACAAAATTGATTCGACATGATACAACATTAATGTAACTTGGCATTTAAAATGTAAAAATAGAGCTATGCTCTAATTTTACATACAGTGAAGCTCAAGGTTGTTACAAAAATTAGAGTAAATGCAAATTACGAGTATATTTATAAATACTGAGTCAAGCGGAGAAATATTTAGACACATTTATACAGACAATTTAATGACTATTACAAATACATCGAGAAAAAGATAAACTTATACCTGATGCAGAAAAAAAACTAAAAAAGAAAAAGATCTAAATATGCAACAAAAAGACGAGATTGCCATTTACCAAGAAAACAGACCAAATTGAATTTCTTTGTTAAGGAAGATATACAAGAGACTTTCAAGAGAATCTAAGCTTATTTAGAGCAAGAAATAATTGATATTTATTTTAATAATAAGTGTATCATAAGTTGTCGTTCACACCTGCGCTCTCCCTCGTCGAGATGAGCAAAGAGAACATTCTTACTAATAGCTTTCGTCAGCGCGGCCATTGTCGCAGCATCCTTGGGTACGATCTGCAACCAAAAAAGTACTTACTTATTTAATGTAAAGTTAACCAATAATTTTAATAATAATAAGTAAGAACTGAACTGCCCACCTATGGGATCGTTTAGTTATTATAATATTCATAGATGCTATAACGTCTATTACGAAAAATAAATACTTCCATGTAATAATAAATATTTTCCTTGTGTAATAATGTACAATATTGTTCTGCTTGTAATTTATGATTTTACGACGACTTGGAAAACTATAAAATATCACCCATTGATCAATTTCAATAGAATCATTTCAGCAAATGATTGTATATTTCCACTCTTCATTTTCGTTTCATACTGTAATCAAAGTTAAAAGTACAGTAGAATGCGTGATGAATTTCCATTAAAAGTCACTTTCTTGTTGATTTATGATTACAAGTATAATACTCTAAGACAAGACCCTGTTTCTATAGATAAGTGCGTGTGTATTGAATTATATATAAGTGTAGCATCCTACAGCACACTCTCTTGTGTGTAAGAGTAAAGCGCAAAAAGCAAGTCTGTCATGATGTGATCGGTTTGAGAGACTTTATGCAGAGCTAAAAAAAAGCTTTAGCTGCAGGGATAATAAAAATTGATAAGCTTCTTAAGACATGTGCGATAAGACCTAAGGTACGTATGTCCTAATTGAATCTGATGTAGCCACACGAGGCTACTATTACATTAGGACTCCAGAGGCAACGCCACTTTAAGATTTTTTATACTATAACATATTTTATTATATCAAACAGCTTCTTAATGAAATTTGTTGGAATCTTCAATTATATTTTAGTTGATGTATTCAAATCTATAGAAGATATCAAGAAAACAACATGCAGAAAAATATGGTCCCTGAATTTCGTTTGATCTCAACTGTTTCATCAGGACGTAAGCATCTACAGACTTATTAATTTAAATCAAACTAATATGATGTGATTATATATCAATTTGAAAAATTGCTTATTAGTAAATAGTACCTGATAAATATAACTTGATAATAAGAGTTTACGATTTTATTACAATAAGTCGTAAATATAGCGCGAAAATCAATAGATAACATCATTTAGGACTGAGCTTGGTTGCTTAGCATTCAATAAATAAATCTTATTAAGTTTAATTAATCATTATAAACATAATCTCGTAATCATAACCAAGATTCACATTCTGCAAGAAATTCTCTCTATTCATCATATTATAGCGAATAGCGATAGATTACAATAAGATTACAATTTTATTTTAAAGTACGTTTATCTAAACTAATACAATGTCATTAAAATTTGAAGTGTATAATCTCTATGAGATTACCATAGCAAGATAAACAAGCCCATCGACAAACAAAAAACAGGAAAAACTACTCGAGTTGCATGTACTCTTCTTCACTATACAGTAATTATTATTGAAGGAATGGCTAAAATTAACCTTTAGCAATATTGCTTCTATATGATAAGAAACAGAAGCGAAAGCTTGTGTAGAATACTAAACTCATGCTTTACAATTAAGAAGACATCTTAGAAAATAATTCTTTAATTAAGTGCTGTGTAGGTTATTTTGAAATTGCAGTTCAAAACGAATTAAATGTTCACCTTTTTCGTTTGTCACGAAATGCTTGAATTTAAAGAGCCTATAGCAGTTACTTTATAAAATATCGTCCAAAGTTTAATTCAGTTGGATAGTCTCGGTCTAGTATTTCAAGTATTATAAGTAGATTAGGTTGCATCGTTGATCTTCAATAGTGCAATTATATACCACTTGCATATTTAATTGTATTTTATGTAACAATAATATTACACTTAGTATTGAATACTCTTTGAGTGTGTTATGATTAATTTAAGGATTTAAAAAATCAAGTTATTTATTTACTGCGCACTATAAATAAGAGCAATACAAGATGGTAAATGTGATAATGCAATCAACTAATAACATAGTCCTCTTATACATTGTAAAAAAAACCATTAACAAATTCTAAAAAAATTGATATCATACAAAAATACAGAATTACCAACAATATTTAAAATATATAAATGAATTAGGTAATCACTAAATGCTTTTATATAACAAAAAGATACCAGTCATTGATTCTGGTTAAAGAAACTATAAATGAAATTGAATAATTACAAAGCCTTTTACAACAACAAGATAAAAACGAAAATTTAAACTAATCACATCTTTTTCCATTTATTACATTCATAAAATTGGAAATATCTGGAAGGTTCGGAAAAATTGTCCGCGGGAAGAAACGTCCGGGGGGGATGAATGTCCGTCTCCAGTCACTATACCAAGTCATCTGATATTCAACGGATGTTTTTTCTCGGCTCATTACAAGTCTTTATTTACATACAAACTCTCAGTTAAACCTACATAGCTCGGTACAGAATAGCGTGGGATGAAAGCGAAGGATGTGCTCAAATAAACATACTGAAGTAGTTTAATAAAGATTCAGCAGAAAATTCAGTCCAAAGCGAAAGCACGTACAGCACAATACAAATGAAATAAAATATTATGATTTTTCTACTGGTGAAAAATGCAGGACAATTAGACAAACAATAAAAACATAATTATTAGACACTTTTAAGGTAACGTTATAACTTCTATTTTACAAAAATTTAAGTCAAATCTATTGCAGGTTGTAGAGATATAACGGAAAACTTTCATTGTCTATCAAATATCGCTTTAAAAAAAATTAGCATAATATTTTCAAATATATGATTAATATTTAAATGCACGTAATGCAAAAAATATATATAATTTTATTCCATCGTTTAAAACTCATAATGCGATAACTAGTGTATATTGATTCATGCACAAATTACAGGGACAGACCGCAGACTGCTCAAACCGACACACTACTCTAAAACATACAGTTATTAAAATGTCTTTTTCTTCTAGCATCGTCTCAAACAAAGACAATATTTTCATCAGCAACACTGCTGTACATTTTATCGCTTGTGTATTTCTGTAGTGAAATGTTCAAGTTAGAATCAAGGACGACACACATGGGACGTCATGGATGTCACCCAAGGGGAACATTTGAGAAACTCCTTGATACAAACCTGGGTACTTTATAGCAAACAACATCGCAAAAAACAATAGATGATGCAACTCAGATGATGATAACTATAACTCAGCCGTTATAGTTATCATCGTTAAAGTTTGATTATTGATGCTATTTAGTTTAATATAAAATCAATACCATAAACTGCATAGATAATTACATATTTGAGCAATTTAGCTTCGCTATCCATCGTAAGAGAATTATTATGTTTTACAGTTAAATCCGTGTAGAGAAACACAGATTTCGTTATTTAAATTAAAAACTGGTTACTTTAAAGATTCAGTTTAAAGATACTAGTTTTGAGTAGAAAGTAGAATTTCCTAATGTAACCTATCATATTGACATTATTTATTTAATCTGGAATTAATCTATAATTATTTTTTTACTGAATATGAAAAGCTCCAAGAGAACTCAACAGATTCGATCAAGAAGATTGATTGCAGTCTAAGCTAATACGGTTAACCTGCTGCATTAAATCAGCAAATATTTGGATATTTCATTTGATGTAAAGAAAAGCACTGCACTGTACAAATATTAGATCATATAATAATGTTAGAGAAGCTTTTATTACAAGATTACAACAGGACATATTTAAAGAATGATTTTATGAAGGTTTGCTTAATTATAAAATGAAGTAAATTCATTGTGTGATAAAAACGTCAAGACATAATTTTTATTCATGAAGTCTCTTTTCATTTACTGCTGAAATAAAACTGAACGTTCTCATTTTATAACTGTCATGAGCACATTTTCAATTTACATCAGACATCTCATATAAGATAATGATGTTCTGTTTTCCCTTACACTATCAACTGTTTTATTGTATTCTTTATCTTATCATGAAGTTAATAAATACAATAAGTACTCGAATCCAAAATATAAAAATCTATGTATTGTAATCCAAAATATAAAAATCTATGTATTGTAATCCAAAATATAAAAATC
>JAQIXG010006049.1:0-10736 GCA_034700105.1 Oconnorella tubifera
GGGGGGGGGGGGGGGGCGATCGCCCCCATCGCCCCCCCTATGGATCCGCCACTGATTTGAGATAGAATTGCTTGAGAAAAAATCCCTGTATACAAGCTAATAAAAAGAGCACATTTTAATAAATTCTCAATTAGAATTCTTAATTAAGAATAAATTAATTTACTAATCTAGAAAAACAATAAAGGAGCTTTAATACAAAATCTTATTTTTTTTGTAGAAATTAGTAAAACTGCGCCTTCACGACTTTCCGACGACACAGCTGCGTCATATGCTTCTGCTTTGTTTCTGCTGTTTCCGCTGCTGTTTCTGCTGTTTCAGCTGCTGTTTCCGCTCGCGGATTAAGTGCACATAAGGGATTTCTCAAAGAGCTAGCTAATTGACGGGAACTTGTGGGCTTTCCACATCGAAGCAAACTTGATTACATAATCAGTGGGAAAGAAGTAAAGATCCGGTTTTGCTCTTATTTGATGAAATTCTTCGAGTTGATTACACGGTAGCTTACAACAGTCATTTCAAATGTGTTTTACTGCCTGTTCATCTCGTTGTCTATCTGTCTGTCTCTCTCTCTGTCTCTCTGTCTCTCTGTCTCTGTCTTTCTCTCTTTGTTTTTCTTTTTCTTTCCATATCTCTTTTCTCTATCTCTCTCTTTGTCTGATTATCTGATAAAAACGTAACTTAAGTTTATCGACCGAATTACCAACTAAAATGTGCAACAGGTTTGCAATAGAAACTCCCTGTGGTAAGCACACCTTGCTACAGTGAGCTTGACATGAATTCAGTTATGAATTCGATGCTTCACCTGGTAGATTGCCACATTGACTCGCTTTGACAATCTGTCTTCCTGCCTGAACTTGTTTTTCCGTCTGTTTGCCTTCCTTTCTGCAAATGCATTCGCTATCTTTTTCTCTGTTTGTCTGTTTATTTGTGTGTCTATTTATCTGTTCGTCTGTCCGTTATTTGTTTCTCCTCTGAAACTTACTTTTAAGTTATTATATGTATTGTATTTATATTTATTGATTCCAGATTTTTTCGTCTAGTTCTTTCTCTCTCAAACAACGAGCAGCTCTTAAAGTTAAAATTGAAATAAGATCTTAATTGGATATGTTTAGGAATACTCTTCTTTTCATATATTTAGTCTAATTAATGGAATCAAAATTTTCGGTCTAAAGTTACACACTGATTTCCAGCTTATTGTATTGTACATCCAAAATCTCATTTTCTAAATGTAAATATTTGAAATAAATTTTTCTTTAAAACAAAGTACATCATTATGCACATCTCACTTGCAAATTCGTATCAAATTCAGCTAATTTTAAATATATAATAGCTTGTAATATCGTAAATTCTGTCAAATTATCTTTTTTAATTATAACATCGACTTGAAATTGTTTGCACTGTTACATAACATTTAAAACATTATTTTAAGATGCGATCCAAAACAAAAATTATTTTGCGTACAAATATTCTAAATTTGATTTTGCTACATTTACCTAAACTATGCTTGAAGCAATAGCGACTTGTATAAGTTATTACTGTAAAATGAAAGCACTTTACCTATATCTAATCAAATTAATGGCAATAATTATAGTTCTGCTCTCACGTTTTTTGAAAATCTCAGTTATTACAGCAAAAAATATTGCGTTCATTTGATTCGAGTAGATTTTACTTAAAGAAAGATATAAGTAACACACTCAGTGGTAACACTACCACTTGGAAAAAACCGAGACTCAGTAAGATTTTAATACTTATTTATTTTTTTATTTCACACAATAAAATAAAATACAGTTTCACAATTCAACATCAAGATTTTGAATCAGTACAAGGTGTGAAAAAGGAATACACGGACACATGGCACTCAAATGTACCCTAGCGCGATAGACAATGTCGTCAACATTTCGACAAATAAATAAAAATGTCTACAGTTCAATTACAATAATACTTATAAAAGTAAGATTACATAAAGCAAGATTAAAGTATAAAAAATAATAATACAGTTAAACAATAAAAAAGGTAATCACGGCCAGCAATATCCGATGTTTTTTAACTAGTTTTGTGTTATATGAAGTATTATAAACATTTTCACGGAAATATAATTTGCAGCAACAATATATACAACATTATATATAATATTATATATTTTTTTCATAAAGTTAGTAAAGTGAAATAAGTAAACGCCATTTTCAATATAACAGGCCTACAGGTGCATTGTTGCAGCAGATATTTATTGCGATAATGAAATGAACTTAGTGTTCAATGATCATTATAAATAAATATAAAAAAGTCAATAAAAATAATTATTTGAAATGAAAAGCTTAATTCCTTGATGGATCCAATACACACGTTATAACTACGTGTATATCATTAACAATTCAAACAATTCAAAAAATCGAATTTGATTTGAATCAAGATTTAAAATATTTTCGAGTCTCGAACTGCAAAATGCTCGAAATAATACAATCTGAATTGTATTATTCTGAATAAATTCCAATATAAAACAGTAATTTTTGAACAATGAAAAAATCAATTTAAAACAAAAACTTACAATCAGAACTTTTCGCACCTTAATCTTACGTTAATGGTCACCGATGCAGCGAATACTCTAAAACCTTATATTTTAATCTAAATTTTAAACCAAAAATGTTTTTATCTCTTCTAAGACTAAATCTTTCACCACTTAAGGCAGTATTGAGAAATTCGAGTAGATTTTCAACCCCGCATCTGCTATAAGACGACTAGACAGTGCTCGTTAAGTCTATCGTCTGTCTTTGAAGATTTTACAGTTACAGACAGACAACCGTTTGTACTTTGTAATTTTATATTAGCCATTAGCAATCTAAAAGCTTTCAAATTTTAATTTTCTGCGAGTAGTAATACGATATGAAGAATTAATCTTCATTTCTGTTATTTTAAAATCAGTTATTTTAGAAATTATGACGACGTCTTCTTGGACTTTAATTTCTTATTATTTGCATTTGCATCTTGAGAAGATCAGATAACAATGAACGTCAGGTTTTGAAAGAGTTCGTGTTACAAGTGTGACTAGATTGCGTCATCACTTGTACGTTTATTATGCGGGATTACTAAGACATAAAACAAATCTTCATTGCTTAGTTAATTCTAATTATCTGCAGAGTGTTTTATATTAAATATGTTACATCAATTTTTTAGTGAGCATTTATATCTATAACCGAATATTGCACTATCAGTGTATTATCATATTAATTGCACATACTACGAAGGTTAATGAGTTCATACTCCAATCCAATCCATTTTTACAAATTTTTAAGCCCAACCCAGAAATACAAGTCCATAAGACAACTAAACTCGACTTAATCCATTTAGCCAAAAATCGCAAACCGAACCCAATTCACCAAACGATATAAACATGACACTATCATTTTTGTGGAATTTTGAGATCATTGTGTTGTGTGTTACATACTTTGAAATTAGGGACGTCATTTGGGTGGAGGGCGTAGGGATATTTGAGAGTTTTTGAATTTACATGTATTTGAGTAAATTTAAGCACTTTGCCCCGCTCTGGATAAGGCAAGTTATTAAAAATATTAGAAAAAATTGTAATAATGAAAGCTAAAAAAGAAATACATTTGCAGCAGAAAAGACGCAATAACTTTTAAAAAGAAACGGTAATTATTCTTGGGGGGGGGGAATATTTTGCTCCCTATCCCTGGGAAAGTTGTAATGTCCCTGTTTGAAATAATAGATGTAATTTTAATTAATAACCGTTTTAGCAACGTTATAGCAAAAAATATGTAAAAATACTGTTATTCACTTCGTGAATGTATTATTAACTTATATCAAGTATAACTGATCAGTTACATTTAATTTAATTCTTGCATATTTAACTACATAGTTGTTACATATATTTAACCGTTAAGAAAGTTTCACGGAGCTATTATTAATAACAACACTGGATTAATTATAATTAATTTAGTGTTGTAATAATGTAGTTTTATTAACTATTTCTAAAACTTAATTTTTTATAAATTGCTATGAAGATATATTAATATAATTTTCAGGAGATTGTACGAATAAATTTGTTAAAAGTTAAACATAGGAGCATAGCGGAAAAACTTTAAATTGTTAAATCTAATGAAAAAAGTAATGTGAGATGTAATATCTTCTAATATTTAATATCTTTTTTGATCATACTGTTGGCAGTTTTAAAGGTACAAGTCATTTCTTTTTGTAAATAAAATATCAATTTTCCAAAAAGTAAGCGCTAGTAAATGAAAATGTTAATCTTAACTTACTCACCCTATAATTGTCTTAAACGATTAACAAATTTCATAAAGAGTATCTAAAGAGAATCAGTGACATTGTAATAAAAAGAATGAGAACTGATAATTGCAAGAACTAGCATTGCTGGCCATAAACAACATCAAGCACAGTCTTACACTAAAAACAAAGAAGCATAATTTTTTAGCCAAATATTTCAGTTTGAGTGAATAGACATTTATTTTCGTGTTCTTATCTTCAGTCATACATGATGACTGGAAAAAACACGAAAATAAATGTTCTGTATTCACTGGATAAAATATCTGGTTAAAAAACTGTATTTTTTGTTTGTAGTGTAATATAACAATTTAACTATATTCAAACGAAATAGCGTGGAATAAGAATAAGAACAGATTGTCAAAATCTGTTATTGAATATGAATATTGTAATCCGCACTATATAGATCTTCTTTCATTATAAAAGACTAATGTCATCAATTTCAGTAAACTGTGACATTTCAGTTTTAAGAATTATAATTTTGAAGCTGTATTGTCTTTTGTTGAAAAAATACATGCGATAATAAAGGAGATGATTTAGCTTTTTTATTATAACATAAGGGTAGATAATATGTAAATAAAGGAAGTCGCAAATAGAAATTCTGGAGTCAAATTAAAAAGTGTTGTTCACTTCGCGTTTAGTCATCTCAAAAAAAATAGCGGCAATGAAAACAAAAAGAATAAATCATTACTTTTTTAATTTAATTTTTATAATGTTTTGTTCTTATTATTAAACGCGCATCAGCTTTTAAGAAATTTTCACATAATCAGCGCGTAATTCTACATTAAACAACAATGCTATATCGCTACAAGTAATAAAATATTTAATACAGCAAAAAATGCATCAGTTTCACAAATATAGTAGTGTATTGCAATAATTTCTCACAGATCAATTATAATCATACTTACATTACAGTCTTACGTATTTCCGTAACTCATTTAGTCGCGCACAAATCTTGTTCCGTGATCTTCCTATTTCCGTTAAGTCCCTTTCAGCTTGGACGTGTCGCGTGTTCCAGCCGACTCAAGACGAAAACAAGATTATTTCACAGCAACAGCAGTGACGCAGTGTGATAGTTGTTATGAACGAAAGCGTTAGAAGAAATTTCGTGTTTAAGAAATAGGGAAGAGTAATTTAAATTAAATGTTAAATATTAGATCACTTATTTTTATTCAGGGCATAAGAGTTCTTAGAAATATTGAAAAGACTATATTAAATTCATATAGTCTTTCGATTATTTATATAGTCATCAATTTAGAAAGATTAAATTAACAAAAATTTGACATGTATTGAATTATTTAACGTGGTCTCTGCGAATTCATTTATGAGATGTTGTTTAGGATACAGTCAATGAAATAGGTCTGGTATTCTAAAAATATACGGTAAAGATCTTTTTATTCACTCTGATCTGTTATGTAATTAATCTGCATTTTGAACAAATAAATAAAGTTTTCTCTAGAAAGTCTAAATAGTTAGCCAACTTAAATCTGCTTGAATTTCAAGTTGCTGACATCTTCATCAACTATATTTTCAGATTGACTTTCAATGGATTTTTCAACTTGAACTCGATTTGTAGCTTTTTCGATTTTGAACAAATTTTCAAATTCGCAATGTGAACCCGGTATTATAAAAACATGCATATAAAATACATTGTTAAATACGACATTAGACTTTTATTTAGAATACAATTTGATTACTTTAAATAATGAATCAAATTTGGTATGATCTCTTTATTAATTTAATAAATATTTACATATTATCACCCTTTCCTCTCGATATATCTTGTTGTTTAATGCTGTGGGTTAAGCTGTGTTCACACCTGCAGCTTTGTTGTAAATGTTCTGTTCACAATGATACTGTTATACGGATTGCAATTATTCTCACACGTATATTTTGAACTAGATTTTGTCAATTGAAACACGTTTATTTGTAGGGAATTAGTACTATAATAAAATATTCTTCAACAATGACTGTAATTTTTAGTGAGTTTGACTATATTATGACGTTAATTTTTACAAGTTGAACATCAGTGCAAATTTTAAATTATTTATTTATTTCTCTAAAAATTAACTTTAAATAAGGCCAATAGATTTTTTCTTTTTTTAGTGCATGCTATTAAAACTTAATGATGGATATTGTGATTTCAAATGATAATGCGATTATTCGTTGAAAAATTATATGAAATTATATAAATTTTATGTTGTGCAGTGAATGTTGTTGAAAGTTGGAAATATAGTATCTATATATACAAATTAATATACAGAAATTCATGAATTGCTTTTTATCGACATATTGATATATTTCATCGGCATTATGATGTTGGTTTAATTTGGATTCAATTGAAGACTTTATTTCTTTTTATAGTTCAATTTTTTAATGTGCATGCTATAGAAGTGATTTCATTTGATTTTATTCAGTAAAGGACATCATTAGTGCCACATGAACTAGTGTTCCTTGATCAAATCTTTGCTGTCTTATCTAATTGTATTATGAATCAGTGTCTGAAATAAATAGATAAATAAACTATGCCGATTTTTTCACATAACATAACTCCATTTGGTCTGAAACCTGATCAGTTCCCCGTCAACTTTAAAGATGAGCAAAACAAAGCCCAAATGACAATATAAAGGCAAAATGCGGCCACTCTTCTATGTGACAACAGCCGAATGAAAATCTGAGGATTCAACATAAAACAAGCAAAGGCTTAACGCGCTGTCACTTAAGCTCTAGCACAATGGTAACGAAGACAAATCTCACTTCTTTCATTCGCAAGAAATTAGAAACGTCGACACTCCAGCGAAATCTTACAGGGAAAGTCTTGGTGTGGTGATGAACAAAGATAGCTGCTATTTTAGGGATTGTGTGATCATTAGAGGATTTATATGAAGCTTTAATTCACGATAAGGTAGCATCAACAAATAAAGTTACAGCAAAACATAATGGAAAAAACATAATATATATAAAGAATCAATAGCAATATGACGAACACATGTAGAATCATGAACAAAATTATTTATAATTATGAAAAAAATGATTTAATGACATTTTTTAACAAAAAAATCATTAAGAATTTAACAACACAAAAACAGTAAAAGATTAAATATAAAAATACTAAGATTACAATGATTAGATGTACATGATTTAGGGACAGAAGCATCTTCTTCGTGAAAGCTAGCATAAACAAAAGTTATCAATCAGCTAATATAGAAAGTATGTGAATATCGCTCATTAATAGTCCATTAATACGTGTTATGCATATAGTAAACATTCTAATACAAATAAATACAAGCATCAATTATTGTGCATTTTAAATTAATTACGCGTGTTGTTCCTATTATTATTCGTTGAACATTTTCTTATATTGATTGGTGTTAAATAAATAAATGAAATTACATTTAATGCAATGCATCAACACTACATAATGTACGTATGCTTTGTGGTGAAATAATAAATATCTACCGTGATTAGATTATATACGATCGGATCTTTTTAGACACAGATTGTATTTTGAGAGAAATTTAATTAAGAAAAGATAAAAGCGATTACAAATTTCCTAGAAATTCCTAACCGACAATCGTGAGACAAAAAACCAACAAAAGTGATGAGTGAACGCATCGCTTTTATCATCATCTTCTATTAGCTATAGCTAATTATATTAATATGGATTACTAATAAAAGTTTCATTCACTGACTTAATTATAATTATTTGTAAACTAATTATATGGCGGGATTATGGGGGCGACTGCCTCTCCCTCCCTCACCCTGTCGGAATTTTTGTATTTTTGATGAGATTATTTTACATAAGATATTTTTTGACAAATAAGGCTTCATGAATAAATCATACTTCCGTTCATCTTCGCTCTTCCCGTTCATAATGGCAAGAAGCAAAATATTTTATCAGGATTTTACAGACTCACATTATGATGAATAATAATTTTACATTTTGTGAATTAAATACAAGATAAATTTACCTCTATGAATTTACTTCATTATGATTAAATTAGCACTATTTTAGATAAAATGTTGCTTTAAAGTTTAAGATAAAACGTTACTTTTCAACGAAATAAACATCTTGTTAACACGATTCATATAAAAGCCAGTCCGCCATCTTCTTACGTCACAAGATGTCGGACCAGCGTGCGAACTAATACCACGTAATCAGTCGTATCGTGAAATGAAAATAAAATCAGATAAGCCTAATACGACACGCGTAAGAACACGCAAACACGAACGAAATGAAAATACTTTCTGACCAGTAAATAGCTTCGGAATAATTTCTGCTAATTTCTGCCTCGGAGCGTCTTTCATAGCAACACAAAGAGATCGGGTAGCTCCTTCTTTATCATGATCGACACTTCGTCGTCTTCGCATTCTTTTTGGCGCGCGCGGCAAATAATACGGCTGCGTCTTCGCGCCAAAGCTCCCGAGCGCGTTAGTGTGTTTCATTAGCAGACGAAACGGGTGATAAAATAGAATTCAATTTAAATGGGAAAGACGGATAATACCGTATTAGAGAGATGACGTAGGAAGCTATAGTGGGTTTATATTTAGACTTAAAGATTCAAGAAGAATATGATTAATACAAGCTTTTGTTGAGAATCAGAATTTGTGAGGATTTATGGACTAGTAGATCCATAGGTATACTTAATTTTTAAGAACGGAACAATGTTTTTTAAGAATGGGAATGGTTTTAAGAATGGAAACAATGGTAGCTTAAAAGGAATTACATATTTCTATGTGCTTTCAATGGTACCCCGACAAAACGCAGAATGCATTAAACCCACAAAAAGACGGTCCAGTTTATTTATTTAAAAACCCTAACTAACCAAACCTTAATCTTTACATTAACCCTAACTCTAATTAAAATCACAACCCGAACCATAACCCTAACCCTAAGAATTATTGGACGGGGCCGTGATGGGTCCCGACGGGGCCGTCGGGACCCTTTTGGCATATGTATTTGAAATATATAGACACATAAATATATATGCGTAAATACTACTTGATTGATAAATATTAAATATGTAAATAAAAAAACTGATCAGATTATATTATGATATTTGTAAATAACATAATAAAGCATAAAGCGTAAAATTTAAACATTATTATATTGTTTTTATTATGTCATTAAACGGTTTAGTGTTGCAAAACAAAAACATAATAAAACTTGGTTTGTGGGGAAGCAAACAGTCTATAAGACTTGTATTGGGATAAATTGCAAAGTCAAATAAATTTCATCGATAAACCTATTTATTTTAAGAAAAATAATTAGTATGCAATGCGGTTTCTTTTTTCTCTCACTCGTGGCATAGCTGTTCGACTTTCTACTGGCATTTAAATAGAACTTAAATTCGCATCAAAGAAGTGTAACACATAAAAAGAAATAAAAATATTCCAAATAAATAAGAAAAAAGTAAGCAGGTTTAAATTAAGCATTTTTTTAGTATGCTTTTCTATGCAATGTTTTTATATATCTGATAACTCATCAAATTTTTTCTTTAAAGTTTACATCTTTAAATAAAATAAAGTTTCTTTAAATCTTTAAAGTTTAAACCTAAAAAAACAATAATTATTACAAAAACTTTATCTTTTGCTTTAAAAGCGCTTTCGTTTTATTCTTCTTTAATTTTTTATATCTTTTTTGTTTTTTCTCTTTCATTCTTTCAGTTATTTCTTTTTGCTTTCAACATTTCTGTATTGTTTTCTCCATGTTTTTTACGTCTATTTCTTTACATGGTTATTCATATTTGAATAATTCATATTTGATTGTTTGTTGTTCCTATTAAATTATTTCATTATTTAATTGTTAATTTCTTTTTTCTGTTTGTTTCCGTTATTATTTCTAATCTTTACATTCTCTTTTTGTCTCTTTCTCTATTTTTTTCTCTCACTCACTCACTCACTCACTCACTCACTCACTCACTCACTCTCTCTCTATCTCACTCTCTCTCTTTCTCTCAATCACTCTTTTTTCTCTCATCTATACTAGAACTAACTATCTTTTCATCTATCATTCAACTGCTTTTATCACCAGCGTTCAGTTTTTGTTTCATCCACAAATAAAGCCCCAGCAGATCGAATGCTTTAAATTCCCTTTACAGAGAACAGAGCGAGAACACAGCGGACTCTGCTAATGGATCTTTACTTCTAGTAATGCAGTGAAGCCCCAGATTGCGTCATGTTCACAGATGTTTAACGTCCAAATCGAATTAAAATGTCATCAACTTAGATCCCTTCTCAATAAGAGAACTGTCCAAATCAAAAGATTATTCTTTGGAAATGTTTAGAAGTCAAAAGAAGTAAGTCCGATGGACTTTAGGCAAATATATAAAGAAGATTAAGAATATTTAAAATGTAGAATATTTAGATTTAAGAATTCAGAGATTCTAGGCTCGATTTAACCTAAAAACATATTTGTAACAACTACAACAGTCATGAAAGCA
>JAQIXG010006050.1:0-10735 GCA_034700105.1 Oconnorella tubifera
GGGGGAGTGCAAATTTAGAAAAGGGTTTGAAAAAAGGAGGGGGGAGTAAATTTTTTAAAGGAACTGATAAGAATTTAAAGACTAAAGGTGCGGAGAATTTTAATTCGACGAAAAATGAAAATAAATCTGACAGCGAATCAGATGAGGATTCGGACAAAGAGGATTTGATCGACCAATCGGAAGCCAGGGATTTGGACAATGAGAAAAGCGGTAGCCAATCGGAGAGTGAGGTTTCAAGCGGGGTGGAATCAGCCAGCGAATCAGATGATTAGAAATAGGGGTGGGTTAAAAACTGCAGGGTAAGGGGGGGATTTGTAAGCTATTGAAAATATAGGGGGGGGGTTAAATTTTCGAATAAAGTGGTTGTCATTAAGGAGGGGGAGGGGTGGTTGTAAATTATATATTTTATAAAACTGTGTACAGTGTTATTTTGGTTCATGTTTTTAAATGAATGAAACTTGTTTTATAATACAAATAACTGGGGAGCGGGGGTAGGTCAGTATATTAAGAAAATTGCATCGTTTAATCTATACGTAAAGCAATTAAAACAACGAATGAAATTTGATCTATAAGTTTAAAAAAGTCTAAATTTGACAACTGACTTGCTCCCCCCCCTCCCTGCCCTCACATTCTCCCCCCGTAACCCAAACACTCTGAAAAAAATACAAAGGGGGATGTAATTTTAAATGGGACATTGACCGCCCCCCTTACTCCCCCACACCCCCTCCCTCACACCCACCCTCCACTTTCTTTGATACCTTGACCTTTCTTCCTTCTGGTACATTTTTATTTTAAATTTGTATTTTATTATTAAATTATTATTTATTATAAATTATTTATTGTAATATAATTAATTTAATCTTTAGTTAAATATTTAGTTTAATTGAATAAAACGTGAATTACTTAAATTTGACTGCAACATAAATTTTTGTTAGATTTAAAATGAATATTTTTATGTTCGGGCGCTGCGTAAAATGCGGCTTGGACGTTTTAATTTAGTGGCATGAAAACTTGCTTTTTTAAAGCCTGATTTGCGTTAATAATAAATGTTGAAAAATATCTTACAGTTTAATTATAAAGGCTTTTAATGGTATCAAAAAGTCAATTTTTGTGATAATATTTATTTAAATGCGATTTTTTTACGACCCCCTCCCCCCCCCCCCCCCCCCCCGATCCCCAATGGCTGAGTTTAAATTGCCTTTTAATTATCTCATTAAATGTCTGCGGACAATTATTGTTGATAAATGTTTTGCTTTAGGTGACTCTATTTTTCGGCTTAATATTAATAATTCCTGAAATTTGAAGAGTTGAAAATTTGAGACAAGGGGCGAATGTGTTTTGGGCCAGTGGGGGGGGGGGGGGTGGCGTGATATTTGTATTTTTATATTTTTAATTTAGATTGATAACTTTTATCTTCAATATTACGTCATTCATTTTTTGTTCTGAAAACTATAAAAATGTTTCTATAAAAAATGATAGCGTAATTACATTTTTTCAATAAACATACTCTATAGAAAGTCAATATATTTTTCGTAAAGCGAAGTTTTTGGGGGAGATTTTCAATGGGTTTTAATACTGGGGGCGGGGGTTACCCCTGTACCTTCTTGTGTGATTGTTTAAATTGCATAAATGGTAAAAACTTGAAGTACTGACTTAATATTATTTAAATTTAATTATTAATAAAACGATATTTTTGAAATTTTATGTCAGTTTTAGGGTCATTTTGTCCGGACCACTATGGCCAGTTTCTTTCTGATCTCAAAATTTTGAAATGACTCGTTGTTTTCAAGATGACATTAAATCTGACATATTTCAAGTAACACATTATTTCAATGACGCGTCATTTTAAATGACATTAAACTTCAATAGAATGCACCACTTGATATTTTTAATTGCAAAGTTATATAATCAATGGCCAATTTCATAAAGCCTGCTTAATCTAGGTTTAAAACTAGTTTAAAACTAGTTTTAAACCTAGATTTAGACTAAAATTTGTTTCGGTTATTTTAGAATTTATCAATTTGTGTGTCTATTATGCAGATTTTACGAAGTCAGTTTAACTAAAATCTAGTTTGAAACTAGTTTTAGCTCTTGATTTTAACTTGCAGTCTTTTAAAAGTATTTAGTAGGACCAAATTGAGTACTAAATTGTTTTCGGTACACAATTTGAAATCTGGTCAAGTGTGATTTAATCGGTTAAACTTTACATTCTTGCCTCATGAAACCGGGCATTAGAAAATATACTCGTTTATATTTTGTTAATATTTAATCTCTGTTTAAAATCAAATGATTTATTTTCAGGTTTTCTTAAGTAAGGGAAAACGTTTGTGTTTCAAAGATTGTTTAACAGATTGAAAGAAACCGTTTTGTCGGGTTAATGTATTCGGGGCGTTTTGTCGGGTTGATGCATTCGGGGTCATTTTGTCGGGGTACCCTTAGTTTATACACACACACAGTTCACTTATAGCTTATTAGTGCTGATGTGACGTTAGCCTTTTGGTGCTGATGTGACGTTAATCATCAAAAGTGGATTATAAGAAACAAAGTTATTTTATTGATTTAAAATGTTGAATAAATAAAATATTTTTGCAATATTGTTATTTGTTTCTTTTACAGAATTTAACACAGGAGTATATTGTCAACTTACTAGGGTTAGGATTTAGGTTCTAAAATGCCGCGAATTGATACTGATGTAAAGTTAGACTTCAAGGATGTGCTTGTTAGACCAAAGAGAAGCACGATTAAGAGCAGAGCGGATGTAAGTCGCTTATTTACTTGCTTAAGTCATAAGTCGCTTATTTACTTGCTTATTTATTTGCTTAAGTCATAAGTCGCTTATTTGTTTGCTTATGCATTTGATTAAGTCATAAGTCGCTTATTTATTTGCTTAAGTTGCAAGTCGCTTATTTACATGCTTCACTTATAAGTTGTAAGTAACTTTAAGTCATAAGTAACTTTAGTCTGCAGCTCAAAATAATTTTAGGCTGCAGCCCAAAGTAACTCTGGGCTGCAGCCCAAAGTAACTCTGGGCTGCAGGCCAAAGTAACTGGGCTGCAGCCTATTCCTACTCGCGTACAACAATAATTGTACTTACAGATAATTGTGGCTTTTTTCAAGTGAATTTCTTATTTTGAATAAGATATTAATTTTATTATTTTATTTTTGTATTTCAGGTAAATTTATCGCGGACGATTAAGTTTAGGAATTCAGGCCGGAGCTATGAGGGAATTCCAATAATGGCGTCCAATATGGACACTGTGGGGACGTTTGAAATGGCTTCTGTACTCTCTCAGGTGATCATTTACTAAAGGGTGCAGCAAGTTCAAGTTTAATTTAAATTGCTTGAAGTATTATATGGAAATGATGTCTCGGATGTATGTGTTAATTGAAACGTTTTACTAAAGGGTGCAACAAGTTATAGTTTAGTTTGAGTTCATTGAAGTTTTATGTGAATGATGTCTCGGAAGTAGCTGTCAATCTTATTAAAGGTTGCAGCAAGTTCAGTTTAATTTAAGAGTCTTACTATATGGTGTAGTTATTATAGGTTAAGTTTAGATGTCTTACTAAAGGGTGCAGAAAGTTAAAGTTTAATTTTACTTTAATGTCTGGATTACTGTGTTATACAAACGATGTAAGCGTCTTACTAAAGGGTGCAGCAAGTTAATTTTAAAGTCTGGATTACCTTATTATATAAACGATGTCTCAGACAATAGCTGACAATTTTAGCGTCTTACTATAGGGTGCAGCAAGTTAATATATTATTCTGGATTATGTTGAATGTTGACTGTTTGTGTCATATTTAAGCACAGCTTATTGTTATGCTGACTTTATGTGTAAATACTTAAGCACGGCTTATTATTATGCTGATTTTATGTGTTACTATTTAAGCACGGCTTATTCACCGCTGTACATAAGCACTACTCTGAGGATGCTTGGAAAAGTTTTACTTCTAAAAATAAGGATTGCTTGAAGGTAGAACATCAGCATCATTATCATTATTATCCTTATTGTTATCATTTTTGTCATTATCATCATTATTTATCATCATTATTATCATTATTGTCATTAATGTAATCATTGTCATCCTTATTGTTATCATTATTGTCATTATCATCATTATTTATCATCATTATTATCATTATTGTCATTAATGTAATCATTGTCATCATTATTGTTATCATTATTGTCATTATTATCATCATTGTCGTCATTATTATCATTATTGTCATCATTATCATCACTATTGTAATCATTGTTATAATGTCATCTTATTCTCTCGTCTTTCTTCCTGACGTACCCTTCTACCAAGCCTAACATGTTATTTTTTAAACTTCCTAACGTACCCTTCTACCGAGCCTCTATTCTTAGAATATCGCTGTAAGTTCTGGAATGCGCGCCGGTGACCTTGATAAACTGAAGGCCATTCTTGATGCCGCGCCCGAGATTGGCTTCATCTGTCTCGACGTTGCCAACGGTTACTCGGAGCATTTCGTTCAGTTTGTGAAGGACGTTAGGAAACAGTTTCCAACCCATACCATACTGGTTAGTGGGGAATGATGACTTTGAGAATTGATTATGACCGTCAGAATTTATTATGACCGTCAGAATTTATTATGACCTTGAGAATTTATTATAAAATGACCTTGAGAATTTATATTGTATATATATCCCCCCTCCCTCTCCCCCTCCAATCAATCTACTATATCCCCCCTCGTCTCTCCCTCCCCCCCTCAATCTATTATATCAACTTCTCTCTCTCCCCCCCTCCCTCAATGTACTATATCCCCCCTCTCTCTCTCTTTCTCTCTCTCCCTCTCAATCTACTTTATCCCCTCTCTCCACCTCCCTCCCTCAATCTACTATACCCCCCCTCTCTCTCCCCCCCAGGCAGGCAATGTAGTGACGTGTGAGATGACAGAAGAGCTGCTATTGGCCGGAGCTGACATTATCAAGGTCGGCATCGGCCCAGGTTCAGTGTGCACCACCAGGAAGAAGACGGGGGTGGGGTACCCCCAACTCAGCGCCGTCATTGAATGCGCGGACGCAGCGCACGGGCTGGGAGGGCATATTATATCGGTAATGTCACATCAGCACAAATGCGCAATATTTTTTTTGTTTTATTTAATGTCACATCAGCACAAATGCGGGAAATTTCTTCGGTTTGTTTTACGTCACATCAGCACGGTTTTAACACTATAAACTTACAACATTAGTAATCTGCTTGTTTTGTTTGTTTAACGTCACATCAGAACAAATACGCTGATGTTATCTTAAAGTTGTTCTTTTAAATATATTATAGTATTTATTCTGGTTAAAGTCAAATCAGCACAGATTAGATTGTTATACTTTGACAATTGACCTCAAATTTTCTAAAAATTTAATTTCTGCTTTTTATATCTTTATTTTTTTTATTTAGGACGGAGGGTGTACGTGCCCCGGGGACGTTTCCAAGGCGTTTGGGGCGGGGGCAGACTTTGTGATGTTGGGGGGCATGCTGGCGGGGCACGATGAAAGTGGGGGGGAGATGATTGAAAAAAATGGAAAAAAAATGAAACAATTTTACGGCATGGCCAGTGCTACGGCTATGAAGAAATATACAGGGGGGGAACTGGTCGATTATAGGTCTGAGTGTATGTCTGTCTGATTGTCTGTCTGTGTGTTTGTCTGTTTGTCTGTCTGTTTGTTTGTTTGACTATCTGTCTGTTAGTCTGTATGATTGTTTGTCTGTTGGTTTTTTTTATTGTTTGTCTGTCTATTTGTTTGTTTATCTGTCTGCCTGTTTGTTAGTTTGTTTAATTGTTTATTAATTTGTCTCTCTGTTAGTTGCTTGTCTCTCCATCTGTCTGTTAGTCTGTCAGTCGGTCTGTTTCTGTTTGTTAGTCTGTCTGTTAGTATGTCTGTTAGTCTCTCTGTTGGTCTGTCTGTTAGTCAGTCTGTTAGTCAGTCTGTTAGTCTGTTTATTGGATTGATTAACCGAGTGACTGATAGTCTGTCTGTTTGACTGATTGACTGACTATTTAATTTCCTCTCTGTCTGTCTATCTGTCTGTCTATCTGTCTCCCCCACAGAGCGAGTGAAGGCAAAGCGGTAGAGATAGACTATAGGGGGCCCGTTGATAAAACAATTCAAGACATCCTGGGGGGGGTCCGTTCCACCTGCACCTATGTGGGGGCCGCCACCCTCAAGGAGCTCCCCAGGCGCACCACATTCATTAGGGTCACCCAACAACTGAATGAAGTGTTTGCAGCTTTTAATAAAAATGATTAGGGAATGGATGGTTGTGTGGATGAATGAATTGATGATAGATGAGTAGGTGATGGATAAGTAGTGAATGAAGAGAATAAGAGGGATTAGGTGATGGTTTTGTGGATGAATGATTAGGGGATGGATAAGTAGTGGATTAATGGAATATGAGGGATTAAGTATTGGATGGTTTTGTGGATGAATGATTAGGTAATGAATAGGAATAACAATGACTAGGTGATGATAAAAGGTTCTGTAGAGGAATGATTAGGTGATGAATCGTTATATTTTGTGATGAATCGTCATTATGTTAAAAATGATTGCATTCGAGTTTTTTGTTCAAAATTTTCTCATTGATGATCTGATTGTCAATTTTGTTCATTTTTGATTTTGCTTTTGCGATGATTATGATGGTGATGATTATTATGATGATATAATCTGCTGATCAATTATAATTTAGTTTATAGCTTTAAGTTGTATTGCGTTTGTTTTAATTGTTTATTTAGTCAAAAATTGAGTTCTTTTTTGGATAAATAATTGTTTCATTTTTCATCTGCTGCCAATTGCTAACATATTATATTTTATTTCAAATAAAAAAGCTATTTACTCGTTTGTTTTTTTGCGTTTTTATTGTTAGGAACTAATTTTTATTAATAGGAGGGGGTCAATTGATGTGTAATTAAAAATGTGGGGAGGGGGGGGGGGTAAAAACGATTTATGTTGAGATAAATTGACAGAATTAATGGTCGAATATTTTTGATATCAATTTTGCTTTTCTTTGATTGAATTATATAAAAATTTAAATGAAAATTGATCTCCCTCTCCCCCGCAATCGTCCCCCCCCCTTACGCGTCCCCTTCATCAAATGTGTCAGAATTCTATGTGGCACATTTTGGCATAGAATTAAAAGTTTTCATTCCATATATTGATTTCGTAGCAGATTGCTGCACCCTTTAGTCAGTGATGATAGTTTATTTAGACTAAAGGGTGCAGCGAGTGAAAAAAAATTCACGGTTTTTATCCGTTTTTGTTTACTGTTTATATTTATTGCGTTTCCGGCGGAAGTTACGTGCGTAGATTTTTTATTTATTAATTAAATAATTATTTAATGACGTGATTAATTAATTAATTAGTGACGTCATTAATTAATTATTGTACTTATTTATTTAATAAAGCGTCTAATTAATTATTTATTGCGTTTAAATTTCTCGCGTATTTTATTATTTATTTTGCCTTTTATTTGGTGCTGCATAAAAAGCGGCTCGTTTCATAAATCGGATCATTTTCGTAAAATATTTAATCAAATTTAACCTCAAACTTTAATTTAAATCCTATTTTATTACAGAAATAAAATTAGCTTTTTAAATTAAAAGTTACTATTTGTGTTAACCCTAATACTAACCTTAAATACGCAAGATTAGTATTTCATTCAAAATGTTGAGTTACTAAATTTCGTGACTGAAAAGATTTTAATTACCATTTAATTATCATTTAATTATCATTTAATTATCATTTAATTATCATTTAATTATAATTTGTTACTCAATGAAACCAATTCAGGAACATTACTACAAATACTGGATGAACATTTTTTAATGGGGGGGAAAGGGGCTGCGAAGTATAAACTTAAATTGTACTCCCCTTTTTTTAATTTCTTGCAGATTGTAAGACAATGTTTGCCAAAACGGCAACTTGGAGTGATTGTCTTTATATTGTCCTTTTCGTTCTATCGATCCTGGTCCCGGTCCTCGGGGATGCGGGGGTCAAAGCCTTCCTTAAACGAGAAAATTCCCTCGTTAAGCCCTACTCGGGTAAGGGTGTCCCCCCCACAAAAAAAATAATTTATTTATTCAATATTTTTGTTTATCATAAAATGACAGAAAATTACAAACAAAAATAAGAGAAAATTATCTAAAATTAAAATTAAGTGAAAATGTTATTTCAAAAAGTTTCAATTTTTTATTTATTTTTGGGGTGGGGGGTATGAGATTGTACAAAAATGTTTATAGTGGGAGAAATTATAAGGGGGGGAGGTGAGATTTTATGAGAGGGGGGGTGTGAGTTTTTAGTAATAATATGGGGGGAAGTGGTTGTGTGAGAATTACTGTTTACGGGGAGATTATTTTATTTTTCATTTTTATCGGTATTTTTGAATATATTTTCGTTTAGACGATAGATGGGACTTCACAGGAAGTACTATCGTAACCAATAGTTACGTACGACTGACCCCTGACCAGCGCAGTTCATCCGGGGCCATTTGGAATACGATTGTAAAAAATAGAATTTTAAAACTTTATTTAATGTGTTTCTTTTAATTTTAAGTAATAATGTTTTTTAAGTCTAATATCATTTAGTTATTTAATTTAATATGGATTAATGTTAGCAAGATTGATTGACTGATTGATTGACCGATTGACTGGTTGATTGACTGATTTGAATGATTAATTGGCTGAGTGACTGACTGACTAACTGTACAGCTATTTGATTGACCAACTGATTGACTGAATAATTGATTGACTGATTGATTGACTAATTGCCTGACTGATTAACTGATTGATTGACTGACTGATTAACTGTCTGACTAATCAATCAATTGATCGATACATTGATTGAATTGAACTATCTATACATTGATAAAGAGATTATTTCTACATCTTTTTTTTATTTTGTATTTTTCCACGTAGCCCTGTCCCCTCTCTGACTGGGAGCTTCACGTCCACTTTAGGGTCCATGGATCAGGGTCTGACCTCTTTGGGGACGGTCTGGTTATTTGGTACACAAAACATCGTTTAGAATCCGGTCAGATTCTAATCATGATTCTGTTTATTCATATTTATATCTTTACATTATATGGTTCAATATATAGGGCATTATGGGGTCAATATATGGGGTTTGTTTTTATACAGGCCCAGTATTTGGGAGCAAAGATTTTTTCATCGGTCTAGCTCTGTTTCTGGATACATATGCTAATCAGAATGGGCCGCACAATGTAAGTTTTGACTTGCTGCACCTTTAATTAACAAAATCTCATGTTTAAGTGTATATACTTTCTCTTTTTACTTGCTGCACCCTTTAATAAGATTTCCTAATTATTTGTTTGACTTTATTCTTGATTTACTTGCTGCACCCTTTAATAAGATCTTCTATAAAACATAACATTTTAACTTATCTGTACTTGCTGCACCCTTTAATAAGATGTACTAAACATTACACTTTATCTTCTCTTTACTTGCTGCACCCTTTAATCTCTCTCTTGTACAAAGCATGGCCACCCCTACATATCAGCAATGGTCAACAATGGGTCGCTGCATTACGACCATGACCGGGACGGGACGCACACGGAACTCAATGGTTGTGAGGCTCAGTTCAGAAAGTCTAACTTTGAAACTTTTATAGCCGTGCGATACGAACGTCATAAACTGACGGTACGTAATGTACCCGTCTACCAAGCCTGCAGTTTATTAAGTAACGTACCCTTCTACCAAGCATACGTAATGTACCCTTCTATTAAGAATGTGGTTTATTAAGTAGCGTACCCTTCTCTCGAACGTACATAATATACCCTTCTTCCAAGCCTGTAGTTTATTACATTTTGATGTACCCTTCTACCAAGCCTATAGGTTATTACATCTCTATGTACATTTCTGCCATACCTGTGGTTTAATACGTCTTCATGTACCCTTCTACCAAGCCCGTAGTTTAAAACGTTGTAATGTACCCTTCTTCCAAGCCTATATATTACACATATATGATACAATATAAGTTACATATTCCCGTAACACCCCTCCCATTTATAATTTACGATTGTTTAATAAAAACAACTTTCTATCCCCCTCCCTCTCTCCTCTCCCCCCCAGGTTTCCCTAGACATACTGGGGAAGAATGAGTGGCAGCCATGTTTTTCTGTGGACGGGGTACGTTTGCCGAGCGGCTATTTCTTCGGCGCATCGGCAGCAACGGGGGACCTAACGGGTGAGGGGCAAATTTTTATCTAGGAAAAAATTAGTGGATTTTTAATTAATTTTTATCATTTTTTAACCAATTTGTTCGTTTTTTAATAATTATTTAAATCCATATATTGACCCCCATAAATAATTTTATAGTCAAATTTAAACATTTTGTAGTCAATTGTTGATAGCACACTTAAAAAGCTTTTTTGTGCTGATGTGACGTTAATAGATGTTTTGTTTCAGATAACCACGACATCATTTCTATGAAGCTCTACGACATCGGTGTTGAGAGAAAGGTTAGCAATTGCGATTCTACTATTTGTGGCTTAACGTCACATCAGCACACTTTACTTTGTTTAACTGTAGATCAAAATGCAATAAATTTAATTATATCTTTTGTGTATTTTTCTATTTTTCTGTTTTTTTTTAAAATTCTGCAATTTAGTCTTATTCTCTGATCTTTTTTCCTGATGTACCCTTCTACCGAGCCTACAGTTTATCATCTTATTCTCTCATCTTTCTTCCTGATGTACCCTTCTACC
>JAQIXG010006051.1:0-10731 GCA_034700105.1 Oconnorella tubifera
CGTGTATATATTTATACGCATATGACTTTGCATAACATAATAACGGTAATAATCACATCTCAGCTATAGTAATATTGATTTCTATATCACAATATACTTTTTATATACATGCTTTACAATTAGTATTGATCCATTGTGTAATAGACTGTTGAGTTTATAATTGAATAAATTCGATTATAAACTTTATTCTTTCATTGCAAGGTTCAATAGTCTGTATTATATTTTATGTCATGTATTGATTATTATTTATACTTTTCTTTCTTTTCTATGGATGATATTACAATATGGCGTTAATCACATTAATGTTTTGACTGCATGTTGTGGTTTAACCAGTTCTTTATTCGGGGGGGAGGGAGGGTGAGAAGTCGCTTGAAAGAAATTTTGATTATTTGAAATAAATTGAATGTCCAGAGGGTAAATTGATAAAATATATCACTGTAATCTTTTGTATGTTTTCGAAACAATTATGTGTTGGATAGATTTTTGCATTTTTTAAGAGTAGTAAATGATATGTTGCTCCCCCTACCCATTAGTGTCATTATTTATATTAATACGTGGTATGCTTTATTTTTCTTTCCAGCTGTAAAAATGTTCAAAATATTTAAAAACATAGTTTTTGTGTCCAATTTTTAATTCTAAATCTGTCATTCCTGATTTAATCTTGAGTCCAAGATTTAAAAGATTTAAATTATAACACAATTAGTTTATTTATTAAGAAAATATGAAAAAGTGACTGCATCTAGGCAACAGTTTTCTTACAAGCTCCTCACCTTTTGCCAGTAGTTTATGTCAATCTAGATAAATGTTATTTAATATGTTTTTATTAGATGCTCTGCCTGCTGTTTTGGCTAAACTTATGGTTAGATTTAATGAAAGGGATTGAATTTTATGCTTGTTTTTGATTGATTTATCTAATCAGATTTAACGAGTGATTAGATAAAATGAATGCTGATGAAATTACTTACATTAAAAACTGCTTCATGATCAGTAAATGCTCTTCCTGATGTTCTTTGTAGAAGAGTGGTTTGTTTCAGCCGAGTGTCTATCATGCACTGGTTGTCATATTTCTTGAGTTTTTCAGTTGGGGATTACTTATGTCCCCCGTTATAACGGTGAGACCCCCCCTCGTCTTTAGCACATTTTTTACTCTTTTGTCTGTAATCTACCACTTTATATTTAATTTCACTTTTTAGAGGATATTCAGTTTATAGCATTATAATGTTTTTTCTGAAATGATTTATTTGGTTGTGAGTTGAAATGGTTAGACAGATTGGTTCCAGTTTTTCCCAAAGGTACAATTATTTACTGCGTTGTGTTAAGAGTCAAGCGTTCACTCATCACTTGGTTTCTACATGTTTTGAGTTCATAACGCATCATTAAGTAACCTTTTTGTGCTGATGTGATGCTAAACAATGAATGAATGTATTTACTTTTGAAAAATTTAAACTTTATATTTGGTAAAATTTTCGTAATTAAATAAGATTTGACGAACTTCTTATAGATTAGCTAAAAATAACATTTAGAAAGTATTGAAATTAATTTGGAGCTGTTTTTAAGAAGTACTGAGATATTTTCAAAAGGTGAGGGTGAGACAAAAGTGTTCTCTTTCTCCCTCATTCTTGTATCCAGTCATACACATGTTCTATGCTAAAATGCATGTATTACATCTCTAGTAAAATACTTGTTATTTTTTGTCATTAAGTTTTATCTAATTAAATTTTTTTTTTTATTAAATAAAAGGTTTTAGATGAGACATTTCCTAAAGATGCATTTCTTATGAATGGACTTATACAAGGAGTTAAGGTTGCGTTTAATTTATATAATTATATTTTGTTTTAATTCGTTTCATCTGATAATAGTTTTTATTTTATATACTGCGATGTGCAAAGCGTTTGGCATTCATTCATCACTTGGTTTCTGCTTGAGCATTAAGTTCACTAAGTAGCTTTTTGTGCTGATGTGACATTAATCAACGGGCAATAGATTTATATTAATTTAATATAAATCCATTAAATATTTAAATAAGTTCAATGTTAAATTTACTCATTTATTTATTCTCTTATGCTGCATTTTTGATTTAGATTGTAAAATTAAATATTTTAATTTTAATTCCTATAACTTTACATATTCAATTACTAATTTCTTTTGAAAAAAATTTTGTTACATATTTTGTAAAATACTTGGGCCACCGAATGAATGCTGTGTATATTTTTACACGCAGGGCCTTTTATCATTTCTCAGTGCCCCATTGATAGGGGCCCTCTCTGATGTCTGGGGACGCAAACCTTTCTTACTACTTACCGTTACTTTTACTTGCGCTCCTATTCCGCTTATGAAATTTAGTCCCATGTGAGTTTATGTTATTAGACTAAAGGGTGCAGCAAAGGCTGAATGTCTAGATTGAGTTCTAGATTGACTAGAGGTGTATGAATGACATTAATTTTGTGTTTTGCTAGGGTTAGCGGTTAGGATTAGAGTAGGGTTAGCAGTTAGAATTAGGATTAGTTTTAGGTTGGGCTGAATTAGAAGTTAGTGTTTATGCATATTCGTGATTTTTCAATTTCATGATTTTTTTTATTAATTTATAGTAATTATTATCTAATTATTAGTTAGATAGTTTTTGTAATAAACGTTAACATTAAGTTGATACATTTTTTGTTAAATTAAGAACCGATGTAGAATATATCTACTGCGAAGTCATACATCGCCTGTTATTATTCTTCTATCTAATGTTATTCGTAGGTGGTATTTTGCAATAACGTCGATATCAGGCATTTTCTCAGTGACGTTCAGTATCGTGTTTGCTTATGTTGCTGATGTTACAACAACAGAGGAACGAAGTGCTGCGTATGGGCTTGTAAGTGCGCGACATGATCTTGAAATGATTTTTTTTTAAATTTCATTTTGGAATAAAAATTAGTTGAAGTTTTATACGCGCTTGTTGAGTTATTCTGAAAGGAAAATTCTTTATTGCGCTGTGTTAAGACAAAGAGTCAAGTGTTTACACATCACTTGGTTTCTACACACACAGTTATATGTCACTAAATAGATGCATTTGTGCTGATGTGACATGATTGAAATCACTTTTTAGTAGTCATTTTTTAAGATGCTGGATAATTTTATGTGATTGTATCACCATGATTGACTTGTGTCATTTAGTACTTAGTCTATTGTGCTGATGTAACGTTAAGCAACAGAACAGTTTATTTCAGCCATTTTATTTCAAGATAGCTGAACTTTTTTAGCTATATCACTTCCGATTTATAAGCTATAATTTTCTTGTCATAATGTGACATTAATTTCTATCATAACATAACATTTAACTTACATTGTAAAAACTTTTTCTGCATCCAATTGCATTCCAGGTCTCAGCCACATTTGCTGCCAGTCTTGTAACAAGCCCTGCGATTGGTGCGTATCTTGGTAGTCTGTATGGAGACAATCTTGTTATCGCTCTTGCCTCTGCTATAGCGCTACTCGACGTATTCTTCATCATGGTTGCAGTACCGGAGTCGTTGTCAGTCGTAACGCATCAAGAAGTGCAACCGTCTAAGATCTCATGGGAGAAGGCGGATCCTTTTGCTGTAAGTATATTAGTTGATTGATTAATTTGTAGCAATTATGCTAATTAATTAAGTAATTTTCAGTAATTGACTAATTAATTACTGTGCAGTAATTATGTTAATTTATTAATTGATTAATTTTTAGTATTTAGTAATTAATTAATATGCAGTAACTGTTTACTGTTCTTTCAAGAGTGAGAATCCACACAGAATTATATTAATAAATGACATACATATATACTTACAAACATATATATTGAAACATTTATTCAAACATACATATAGATACATACAATCATATATTGAAACATAGATTCAAACATGCGTACAGATACAGATGTACATACAATATTTATATGAGTATATATTGATTCTTTTATATGAGTATATATTGATTATGGATCTGATGTTTGTCTTTCTCTCCCTCTAGTCTCTGCGACGTATAGGTAAAGATAATCTGATACTGATGCTCTGTGTTACTGTCTTTCTCTCTTATTTACCAGAGGCTGGAGAGTATTCAAGCTTCTTTGTTTATCTAAGACTGGTACATCTTATTCTTAGTTCTTTGGTATTTATTTGTTGCTTAATGTCACATCAGCACAAATAGCGTGATGGAGTAGTTTATTTCCGTGACTTGTTTGTTGGTTAAACGTCACATCAGCGCAGTGATGTCTTGACTATTAAATAGTTTAATTCAAGCATTCAATTGTCGCTTGATTTATGCACACTCGATTCACAATATATCACTAAATAGTGATTTTATGCTGATGTGACGTTAATCAATGAAAGATTAGACATATCTGAATGTATATTATTTATATATAAATTGTAAAGAATTGCATAAATTGAAGTTTTATATTATTTATAATGTAAATACTTGTTTTAGTGGTGGAGTTATTTTAGATATCTTACTAAAGATGTAACAAGTTATCATATTCTGTAAACTAATCGGACTCGATCCTTGCATCTCTTGGCTTCTATTTGTAGACTCTAACCATTATACTCTAATGATATGCTGTTCAACTTGCTGTCTGTAGGTTATGGGTTTTAGTCCTGAGAAAGTTGCAGCATTCGTTGCAATGATTGGTGTACTGTCTTGTTTAGCTCAGGTTTGATTGGTTGACTCAGTTTTACTATCTATACTTTATCCAACTAAATGAATTAATATACCGGGCTTGGGAGAAGGGTACATGAAGTAAGAAGATCAGAGATATGGCTTGGGAGAAGGGTACATCAGGAACACGAGAGAATAAGGGATTACACTGAAGGTTTGGTAGAAGGTACATAATGAATATTTTACTGCGTTTGTAGACTGCATTCTTGGCAGTATTAATGCGACAGCTTGGTAACAAGCAGACGGTTATAGTTGGTCTTGTTTTTGAAATGATTCAACTTTTTCTTATTGGCTTCTCATCTCAACACTGGTACAATATGTTCTTTTATTTTTATTGTTTTTACTAATAGTTTTAATATTTTATATTGCAATAATATTAAATCGTAATATTGGGAATAAAAATCAGTTGAAGTTTTATAATCGCTTGCTGCGTCAATTTTAAAGAAAAATTATTTACCGCGTTAAGAATCGAGCATTCACTCCTCATTTAGTTTCTAACTTTTTACACACACACGCAATATGTCGTTATATGACCTTTTTATGCTGATGTGACGCAAACAATAGACAAACAATAAATTAGAATGTTCATTATATGAATTTTTTGAGTATTTATAATGTTATTCTTTTTAAAGTTAACACTACTTTACTGTGAAGGAATAATGTTAAAGTTGAAATTAAATGAAATAAATGCTATGTCAAGTAATTATTCATTATAATTTATTATCTGCTAGGCTGTTGTGGCTGGCTGGTGCTGTGGCAGCTATGGGTAGCATCACCTACCCGGCTATCAGTGTCTTTGTATCGGCTCATGCTAGTCCTGATCAACAAGGTTTGTCGCTTAAAGTCACATCTGCATAAATATTCTCTGTGTCAATACATAAAAGTCTTAATCCGGGTTGGAACCCCCAACAGTCCAATATTTCACTTACTTGCTGCACCTTTAGTGTATTGCATTTAAATCAACATATATATTACATCTGCAAGAGAGTTTTACAAGCCGTAATCCTGAGGATAAACTTAGAATTTTATAATTTTTTCATTACAAGCAAGAGCTAACAGTTAAATCATAAAATCAATATTTTCTCTAATTTATTTTATTATTTATTAATTAAACTTTATTATGTAGGGGTCGCACAAGGTGTAATCACAGGTATAAGAGGTCTATGTAACGGACTCGGTCCAGCTCTCTATGGGTTTATCTTTTATTTATTTGGGGTCAATCTTGGTCACATGACCTCAACCCTTCCCCCCTCCTCCCCCTCCGGTGAAAATATAAACGGGTCAATGACGGACCAAGATGGACGAGGGATATCTAAGGTCTGCGGCCATTTTGTTTTTTGTCGCTTGAAATCTGAATTTGTTTATTTACTGCCATTAACATTATTTTATTGTTTTAAACGTTAGTTTTATATTGCGTATGGTATATCTAATGCTTTGTACAGTAAATTGAGAGTTAGGGTTAGTTTAGAATTAAGGTTAGAATTAAGGTTAGAAATATTATGTGTAATTAGGATTAGGGTTAGAAATGTGACAAGTGTAATTATTAGGGTTAGAATTACTGTGTGATTTAGTGTTTAATGGTTAGCTGGTGTGATCATATGATTTGAGTCCAGATCTTGCATTGTTTACAGTATTTAGCTGACTTGCTGCCCCTTTAACAATGCTCTTAATTGAATATCTGCATCTTTTACATCATTTCTGATCTTTTTTGATTGCAACTTTTGTTACGAAAAACATAGCTTTCAAATAGTATTTCTTGCTAAATGGTGCAGCAAGTTTATTTCAAATTACATTACAACTTTAGCTTTTTATAGAAATTTATTATGGTTATATGATTTTTTAAGTTTTTTATTTTCAGCTGGTGCCTGGGCCCCCCTTTGTATTCGGTGGCATACTGGTAATTATTGCCATGTTTGTTGCCACCTTTATGCCACACAATCCTACCAATGTTGGAGGGGCGGTGGCCGGCAACGAATCGTTTCAGGTGGACCCCCCTGAAGCTGAACTTTTAGGTAAAATAACAACATTCTAAAAATATAAGAGAGGTGAAAGGCAGGTTTTTTGTTTTGTTCAAAGTTAGTTTAACTGTTTTTCTTATAAATTACTTATAATTATAATCTATTATAAATATAAATCAATTGCCTCGTTATTTGCAAAGGGAATTATTCACTGCTTCCTGTTATGAGTGAAGCGTTCACTCATCACTCATTTCCTCTCCCAATTGAGAACTTAATATCATCTTTATATTTGCGATAATTAAGTATTGACGTTATATAATTAACGATAATGTTTTACATAATTCTGTATCATCAACACTGATTTTCATTGAAGGCAGTTTATTTTATTTTCTCTTGTTTAGTGACACGATTACTAGAGAAGGAATCTCTCGTATCATCAGAAGAAGATTCTGTTTAGTGTCAAAAGATTCTGTCATCAGTCTGTGTCACAGCGAGCATGTCATTTTGTGTCATATTTAATCATGTGGTAGCAGTTGATTCATTCATTATTTGAATCTACGTATTGTGTAGAGCTGATCTTTTCCTAGAGCCTCTGTACTTCTTATTACATCATTTTGTTATCATGTAATGCTGTTAGCTAAATTATTTTATTCCCCAGCCTATGGGAAGGACATTTATGCTGAGTTCCAGGAAGCCTGTTTACTAAAAAACTAATTTTATCTTTAAACTGGTTAAAATGTACAAGGCCATTGCAGTTACAGCTATTTCATTGGACTACAGAGTCATCTGTTTTTAATGACGTCATGCTACTAAAACAAAATCACTGTGTAATTTAACCCAATTTTAACAAATCGGTACATATGTATGGATTCTGTACATAAGTAAGCTTCCTGAAACCCAACATTAGTTGAACTGTACTAGTAATCAAGAGCGTTCACTCATCACTTTTTGTTCACTCAGTTGGCAACATTGACATCATCGTTGACTTTATCTTGTCATCATTCAAGATCAACGTTATGTAATTGATTTAGTTTATATCTATCATAAGGTTTTTGCGCTGATGTGACTTTCGACGATAAAAAAAACACTTTTTTTTGTGATTTTGATATTTGGCAAAAAAATTATTTTAAACTTATTTAGAATTTGAGGCGAAGAAAATCCGTAATGACGCGTCAACATTTACTGAATATCTTATGTGAGATTTTACGTTAAATAAGTTGCCTAAATAAAGGCGTCGTTTTTATTTAAGTTATAAGAAGCGTTATAATAGATCTAAAATATTTTATATTATCACGTTTAGTTTTGCGGTTTTGAGAAAAATAATAACAAAGGAATTATCGCGTATGATAGATACACCGCTTTGTATATATTTCATTGTATAATGAAATGAGTAATAAGAATTTAAAATTTATGATTGCAATTATACTGATAATGTCATTTTGAATATATTAGTTTTTTACAACGTTGTAAGGGGGGGGTACTTATATGGTTGTATATTAGTGGTACTGTCTTTCAGATATATAATTGATTTATAAATAATTAATTAACTCGCGTAAAACATGGGCCGATACGGTCTATTTTCAAGTTATGGGGAGGGGGGGGGGCAAAAAAAGTTGAAAATGTTTTCCGTAATAGTTGACATTTACTGTTGAATATTCGAAACATTTTTGTCTAAAATTTGTAAATACTTTGTCAAATAATGGTGGCTCGTTGAATATTTAATATTTGTTAAATAATAATTTATTTGTCATACTAACACAATGAAGAGGTCTGATCATTTTTTACTTATAAAAAAGTAACTATTGATTTTTTAAGATGGGGGGGGGTTGGGGTCGCTTTGCTCTAGGATCTTGTTTAAATTAAATCTTCTAGATTTATTATATGCAATACACAAAGTTCAGTTTTTGTTTTTATTGTAACGCTTTGGTGCAATAGTTCAACTTGTGAATGCAGATGTAAGAGATTAGAAACCCGGTGATTAGAAACTACTTGCTGCACCCTTTAGGTTTTAATCACTTGCTGCACCCTTTAGGTTTTAATTAAACAGTCGCCTATGTGATCTTATTTATCAACGGTTGTAAATTAGTTTAATTTTACAAAAACTTGCTGCATCTTTAGTAAAATGCTTTTATTCAGCAACTGCTTATGTGAAGTTGTCCTGAGACGGTTGTAGTAAATAGGTCATATTGAATAAAACTTGTTTCAGCCTTTAGCAAGGTATTTTATTAAACTATTACTTATATAACTTTGTTTACCATTGTATATACTGTATATGTTAAATTTGACCAAGGCTTGTTGCACCCTTTAGCAAACTGATTAGTAATTAAATCAATGTTCTTGTGATGATTAACTGAACATTATTTGAACTGTTATAAGTACATTAATTCATTTATAATTATTATAATGAAATAACTTTTTTTTCATTGGTCAAATCAGTTTATTCAAAAATGTTTATCAACTAATTTTGCATACCATTATTTTTACATCAAATTTAACTATTTGTTGATTTTAATTTCGATTTTGCATTAAGTCGTGCCTGATCACTTACGTATAATAATTGCACAACAACGAGTATCAAATTTAGAAGTTTCAGGTGTTGGTTAACTAAGGGACGTAAACCCCCTAAATTTTCTCTAATTTTTGAATCGTTTAAATTATCAAAAATTATCAAAATTGTGATTTTATTTTTGATCTCATTTTAATGAAATTAATAATCATTTCTTTTTGGAATAATGAATTAAAAAAAGAAAATATCGTCAGGTATATTTAGGGGTTTTATCACTGTTAAAAATTGATCTCAAATAAATTCCCATAGTCAATACGGCTTAATATTCTGAATTTTTTACCCCACTATTCACTTTTTACCGTACAATTTACCCCACTCCACTTTTTATCCCACTTTTTAAACTTACATGAAGTTTAAAAAATGTAACCTTTTTACGTGTTGTGGAGGGGGCTAATTAAAAATTTTAATTCCCGAAGTTCTGTTTAGCCATTTAGCCAAATTTTCGAAATATCGGATGTATTACAAAATTTCATTTTTAAGTTAAAAAATCAGCTAAAAGACAGTAAATAATTAAAAATTTGGTTCCACGGAATTATTTTTTTGGGGGCATTATAAAATCCTGGATTGTTAGACATACTGTATATTGTGTTAGACATTTGGTACATTGTTTTAGACATACTGTATAATATTATTATAAGGATAAATTGTTAATCCCGTAGTGTGCATACCAGTTAGTAGAGTTTCGCGTACAGTATTCTAGATATCAAAGTAGTGTGTGACATAAAATAAGTAATTATTATATAAATAAATATGAAATAAATATATCTGAGTTGGTTGTTTTTACCGTTTTGTTAGTTGTTTTAAATATTTGAACAATACATTATATATGTAACAAAATATGTCATTAGAATTCTTTTAAGTTAATCAGAAATTTATTATATTATCTGAAACATGTTAGAAGTTTCGTTTATTTTAAATTTTTAGTCGGAATTGTTTTCGAGCCAGAAGGACATCTATCTCTTTTATTTAGAAATTTCTTGCTTTGTCGTTTCAGAAATTTCTTCTATTCAAAAATGACTCCCAATTAGTAGTATATATTTTTTTCTAATCGCAAAATTCTTGTTATAGTTTAGGCCTATATTTCTTCTAAAATCAACTAATTCGTTAAACTTTTAAACGAAAATTTCATTATTCGGAGTCCAAAATTCTATGATAGTCAAAAGATTTCTCTCTCTAGTCAAAATCTCTCGATGAAAATATTTCTTCGTTTAGTCATATATTTCTTCCTGTAGTATATTAGCGAGAGAGCTTTGGTTGGTCGCTCTCAGAGCTGATATGAACTTAAGGAATGATCCGAATCCTAGCTCTAGTAAGTACTGAATCAACAGCTGAGCTCTTCGGTGACAGTTAGGGCAGCAAATCAAAGTCTCCACCATATGGGGAGCAAGCACGCAGTCATTCTGAAAGTGACCATTACATTATCTGCATCTTTATCATCATTCTCATTTCTCATCAAAACTATCCTTAACTATCAGTGACATGGGGGGGGGTAGTGAAGTTATAACCACCACCCCCCCCCTCATGCCTGCA
>JAQIXG010006052.1:0-10728 GCA_034700105.1 Oconnorella tubifera
ATAGATAGATAGATATGAAAGATGTTAAAAATCTTTCGTGTTTTGAGACAGAATTTAACTTTATTATGCAGGTCAATCGTTAAGCTATTAGATATTTCTATTGGAATAGAATATGTTAAATTACTCTTAATTTTTGGGTTATGATTATTCGTATGATTATAATCATTGGTTTGAATTTGTTTATTTTTGCTATCAAGTAAAATTATTTTTTCTAAAAAGAATGACATTCTCAAATACATTGATTCCTGCTACTACTTTAAACCCTTAAATATTTTTTTAGCCATGGACTCGACTGAATATTGTGAAATTACTGAATTTCTTTTCTTGATATTCATTTCTTTATAGCAAGCAGAGAAATGACGAGTAAATCACCTAATCATCCTGATTTATCTAAATCGTCATCCATTGATGTAACGAATGAGTCCACTTTGTCTAATTCTTCAATACCACCATCTAGTTCTACTCAATCTAGTTTACTGACTGACCCTGAAGCGGTAATAACAAATCCTAGCAATCAAGCTTCTCATGCGAGTATCACTGCTGACAAAAATTCCCAAGTGTTTTATAATAGTTCCCTTGGAGGCAATCAAGTTAAGTCCAGTTCTACTTCAAATACCATATCTGGTGCCAAATTTGATGCTAAATCTGGTGCCACAACTGGTGCCACATCTATATTGGATAATAAATTAGGTAATGTATCTGATGCCACATTGGTGCCATCTGGTCAACAACAAGATGGCATAGTGAATGCTAGAGTGTTGCATGACAAAACAAGACTACCGCAACAAATGTCTAATGATCAGCTTATAAAACTACAACAGTTTCAAATACAGCAACAGCAGCAACAGGAAATGCTCAATCAAAGAATGAAACTGAATCTGCTGCAGAAACACGGTCAGTTATCATTGCAACAACAGCAACAACAACAACAACAAAAAGTGCAGCAAATACAGTATCAGCAACAGGTGCATCAGTTGCAACATCAGCAGAGATTACAGCTGCAAGATCAACAGTTTATGCAGCATCAAATGAACATGCAGCAACCACAGCAGCAAAGGTATAGAAAGTTTTAGATAATTTGATTTAGTGCAAATAATATTGCTACGTAGCATTGATATAAAATTTAGTTATTGTATTTATTCGTGTTAGATGTTGTTTTATAATTGATAAAGTTCTCTATCATCTTTTATTTTAAAAGATGACATAGTTGCGAATTCGGTTGCGAATTTTAATTATATACAATATTGCAAGTTGAAATGGTACGACATTTTTTTATAATATGAGTATATAATAATTTTTTATCGCTTGTCAATATGTATATTTAAATTTATTAATTTAATTGTATTATCTTATAGATTATATGAAATTTTGAATACACTACATTCTAGTGCATTATATATTTAATATTCTGAATTTTTTAACAGATCAAAAATAATTGATCTCGCGTCGATCTGTCAGATGTACGGCATTGGTCCGCCTACATACACGTATCAACATCATCGCGATGGCAAGTTGCAAGCGAAAGTCGTTCTTGCAAATGGAGCCACGTTCAGCGGCTCTCACGGCAGGAACCAGGAACAAGCGGCTGAAAGTGCCGCAGCCATTGCTGTGTATCACTTTGTAAGAGTTACTAATTTTTTCTATTGTTATGATTTACTTTTTAAGTTTATTAAATTAACGTAAAATGAAAACAAGATTTAGATAAATGTTTACAAGTAATGATTAGTAAAAGAATTTTTAGATAGATCTATAAGTAGTATATATAAGGTATCGATGTAGTGATCTAAGGTGTTTAATATCAGACTTAACAGATGATTAAAGCTATCATAAAAAGTTAAAAAGAAAACGAAAGTAAAAAACTGATAAAGGTTAATTTATATTATTATTGTACTTTATTTTTAGTATATTTTATAAGTATTTATAAGTTTTATTGATAAAAGCTACTTTGTTGTTTTAATTTAAAGCTACTGTGTTTATAAATCTAAAATTTGCTATTTCTTGCAGAACACCAATTAGTTTGAAATTTTAATTTTAGCGTTTTATTTTTGGATTGCAGGTTGAAAGTTTATTGTTGTTAATATTTTAGCAAAACACGATGTCTCGTGGTGGTTCCTCTAACTTTCCTATTGACAGTAGTCTATCTTTTACTGCATCACCTAACTCTGCGTTCACTCCGGTCAATTCTATACAAGGTTCTACTAACACTTCACTTTATGGCAGTATTTATTTGACGATGTAGTCTTATGTTACTACTTTTACGTTACTTCAGCTGCTGATGAATTAAAACTATGCGTATTATTTCTTTAATTTAATGGTAATGTCAAGTTTCTTTTGCGTAGAATGTCAAAATTCTGAACTGACAGATTTCTGGTTATAGTCTCTTGGTTATATAGTCTCATAAAATTAAGCATTTAGATAAATGCTTAATTCAATGCAACAATTAGTGCATTAAATCAGTTATTTTTAATTTATTTTAAAAATATTTTTAATCATTCTGAACGCAACTTATATTTAATCGTATCTAGTATGCTCTTTATTTTTTTTGCTCTTTCAACACTTTTTTTACATTACATTATATCATTTAATCAGGAAAGCCAGGAGGTCCAGTTTCTCTGATGAGTCTTAATCAGTCAGTTGGTTATCAGCCAAACCAGAGACCTTTCAGACCTAATGCCTCTCAATCTCGCCAGGGAGGAGCAGAGGTCCAAGCAGGTCCACGAGAGGGGACTGTGGTGACTCAGTCCATATTAAGCCAGGGAGCAAGCAAGACATCAGCAAGACATCAGTTTGAGCAAGCTCTTGGCATTGATAGTCAAGTTGTTAGAGATGTATCTCAAAGTGAGAGTGGGAAACAGAACGTTGAAACTGGGAGTGAAACGAAACAAGTGACAAATCGTTTTATACCGACTCAGGTAATGTATTGCTTTTATAAATGAGAATGTTAACATCTGTGTGGGCATTGAGTGATGGTATTGAATACTCAATGTACTCAGTGCCGAATTTATATAGTAATTCCTGAAGAGATTTTATAGAAGGGGCCATTGCATAATTACGTAACGCTGGAAATGGCCTTTTTTGACCCACCAACTAACCCTGTAACGTTTTGTAACGTTTACAAGGACCCCACCCACCCACCCCCCCAGCGTTACTTAACGAATTTATTTACGTTACACATACGGCTGTGTATCAACTCTTGCATTATTTTACTGTAATTATAGTTGATAAAATATGCTTAGTAAATATAGTTAGCATTTAATAAATGAGATTGTATGTGGCTAAACTATTTAAGCAATATTTTAACTAATTTAATAAATAGGTGTAAAGTTGAACTTCACATTTGCGAGACAATTTCGTCTGACTGCTGTAATATAAGATTGCAAAAGCCTACATTTGCGACATTGAGCTCTGTTGGACGGATTTTGCTTCCGAAGAACTTGGACTCAGTTCACTCATGCTGGCGCTTTACAAATTATTTTTACTTACCTTCATAAAACTTTATGAAAGTAAAATGAATTGTAATTTGGTAATAATAATACAATCTGCGATGGATTCTCTGCTAAACAATTCATTATTTAACTAAATAACTTAGTGTAATTGGGTTTACATCAGCTGCAGCGCGATGCACTTATAGATATCATATAAACTGTAGATAGGCTGTAGGCTTTATTTGGATATTTGATCTGTGATGACGTGCTGTTCGATGGCATTATTATACAAAGTAACAAAGTATAATAATGGGCGCGCTGGTATACTGGCCTAACTGAACCTCTCTATTGTTGATACAGCATTACGTAACGTAAAGCCGACGCCCACCCACGTAACGTTTCGTAACGTTTTCAAGGAACCCACCCACCCTCCAGCATTGCGTAATTATGCAATGGCCCCTAGAATGAAATTAGTAGATATTTTACAGATGATTACTTTTAATATTGTTTGTTTTGTCAAATAAAGATAGATTCTAAATATTTATAATTACATCATATTTTCAGCAATATTTGAGATATTTCTTTAATATATGGCTTCTACTCCTTCACTTTTGTCTTATAAATTGAGTTTTCTTTCTGACAAAAACTTTCTTAATTTTCATATAATTGCAGGTTTTACGGCAGCAGAAGACGCCACAAAAACGAGAAGATCCTAATAATGTACCGCAGTTATTAAACGACGATAAACCGGGCATTACCCTACAGAATGATATCAGTCCAAATGCAGCGAAAGAGAGCAGCAATGAAACTGCAGCTAGGAAATCACTCGATTCTGAAACGTTGCCTTCAAAGAAGAAGTCGAATCATAGAAAGTCTAGATCTCGTATTGCTGCTAATTTTGGGCCTAGCGAATTATCTTGATAAACTTTAAATGCTCCTCAGATAGTGAATTACCTTTAGACTGAGCAAAATAATACATTATTGTGTAGGTTATGATGGTATGTTTACACTGTAGGTTGATTCAGTGAAATACTAGGGCATAGAATATATAGGTCTGTTGCAAATTTTATTGCATACAGCTATATGGACACAATAAAATTGTTGTGAAATTCTATCGTAAAACTAAACGTTAATCAAGATATCTGGACAATATGTTTCTGAAGAAGCCTATTGTAGACGATAAATTATAATTATTATAAATTATAATTTTATGCTTCCCAAATTCATAATAAGAGTGTATGATAAAAGAACATTTAAAGACACTGTAATGTATTGCTAATAAAATGTAGAAAACATGACGTTAAAGCAATAAAGATTCGTAGAAAAACATTACTTTTACTGTTATTAAAATGAGAATAACACTTTTAAAGTTTCTGCCATGTCTGATTCATAATTGATTGGAACTGAGAGTGTCGAAAACGGTAGATAACTCTATATATGCAGCTTATTATGTAAACCGGAAAAAATAGCTCATCGAAACATTCTTTCACAAAATATACTATTTACAGCAATACAGTAGGTGTATTCTTGAATATTTTGGTTTAATTTCCACGAACACAATTATAATTCAAACCTATCATGTTCTTGCTTATTATTTTTATTTTTAACTTGATGCTAAATTAGCGGAGTTTTTATAAGAAGAATAGTAAACAATTACTCTGAAATTCATAGACTGTATGACATTTCATCTGGGTGTTTTTTTAATGCTATCTATCTGACTCTAAATGAATTCTATTGGGAATTATTTCGTAAACTAATCTTTTTTTTCTCTGCTGTCCAAAAAAATACGGCTTTAAAATTTATAGAAAATTTAAATGTTAGAATGACGATTGATATAATTATACCAATTTTATTTCATTGAAATAGTATGTTTCAGTACAGCAATAAAGAGCTATACTAAAGAATTTTATCGGTAACATTAATTAACAATAAAAATTATAATTTATGTTAAGTATCATCATTGACGGTTTTGTTGAGTATCATCATTGATGTATTTTGTTGAGTATTATCAATTATCTTTAAACATATGATATATATGTCTTTATTTATCTCAACTAAAAATTTGAATGAAATGTTATTGTTATTAATAAAAGTAGAAAGAAAAACTATAAAATCAATTAATGATTATTTCAGTTATATAATTTTTATCACAGTTGTGACATCTCTGCAAAGACTTTTTTGATATCCATGATTATTCTGCAAAATTGTAATGATATCATTGATGTGTACTAAAAACAGTAAAAATCTGTTGTTGCGTTGCATACTTTAATTAAATGAATTGAATATTATTTTTGTAAAACTATTAAAAACATTGATAATTGAAAACGATTGCCAATTTTAATTATAGATCCATTTATAATGACTTTGTTTCTTTGTTTACATCAGTTGCAAAATTGCTTGAAATATGCGATAAATTTCGTGATTTACTGTATGTTTTATCTTCAACGACTACTTTCTTTTATTAGAATTTATTTTTTATTATCAAATGAATAAGAAAGGATTTATATTTATTTCACCGGTAGTAATTATTTCTATGGTGACTGGATTTTATCATTTTTATTAAATTCATTTTACAATTTTATTGACTATTTATTTAAAGAGAATTACTTTGAGTAGGTGGCATCAACCTCGACTGTAGTTAGTTTATTAATATTGACTTTCTGTGAAAGAAATTTATGACTATTTACAGGGTATGTTTGTTTACGAATAGTTATGAAGTTTTATTTTTAATATGATTTATTCACAAAAAAGATCTCGCCAAGCCGCGTTTAAGTCGTAACACTTTTAATATTGAAGTGTAATGTAGCACTTGTACAGAACTTCATGATTAATTAACTTAAAGATTAATGATTCATTACAAAATAAAGGAAGTAACTTTTCTCTCTTCTTCAATAATCTAAGAAAACCATTTATCATAAGAGTATGCAATATCATAACTGATGTTGCATGTATTTCAATAATTATATTAATACTAATATTTCAATAATTATATTAATACTAATATTTCAATAATTATATTAATACTAATACTAATAATAGTAATAATTACTAATATTAATAAAATAATAACATAGTATATAATTTGTATGTAAGTGTAACCAAGTATACAATTTGACATTATTGTATAAAGCAGAAAAGAAATTTATATATTACAAAGTAACAGATATACATTATGTTTTCTTTTTTATAGACCTACTTAATTCTGTTCTTGATCGGGCTGTTATATATAACATATAACAAGATATACATGTTGTATGTTACATATAATTAAATACAATGTTATTTAGATAACATCCGCTATCTAAACAAGATGGTTGTTATCGAAATAATTAACTGCAAACTACCTTATTTAACTACTTAAAATAGTTATGCAATTCATTTTAACTACTCTCAGTACTAACTGTTTAGTTGACTACTTAAGTTAATAGTTACTGACTTGCTTAGCGAAATTGCATAATAAAGATTTACTTTTTGATTTATAACACATCTCCTCTATGTTCGCACTGTTAAGATTAACTATAGCATAAAACTGGCTTTAATTTTTAGACCACAATGGCTAAATGAGTTTAGTACTCGATAAATAGTCCAGAACTTGGCTAATTATTTACTTCCGCGCTTAAAGTAAATTCTGGTTAAGTCACTGTAGAGTTTTCGACTGTTTAGACAAAACACTTTACTTGAGAAAAACTGTTCGACTAGACAGCAATCTTTTCACAATTTGACTGCTATTCGAAATTATGCATCAACGCTATATGATATAATAACAGCGTTCGTGAAATTGTATTATAGGAAATCTATTATAGTTAACATTTAATTTACCGGTAGTTCTCTGCGTTTATTTTAAATAAGCTACTACTTGAGTGAATCTACAATAAGCTCGGGTATATGTGAAATATTTATTATTGTTTGTTAGTTTAATTCTTAAAGCTGTATTTGGATTATTTGGATGAGTAGGACTTATTTCAATAATAATTATATTGCAGTGACGAAAATATTTGTTAATTACTAGAATATATTGGTGATTAAAGTTAAAACATGTATATTAAATAATTAATTAAAAATACTATTTTAACGTATAAAACCCAAGGAAGCTAATCACTCTCCCCCTCCATTCCCTCTCATTTAGAGAGTAGAAAAAACAAATGATGCAGGATAACAGAGTTTTGTGAAGTAGAACAAGTCAGAAAGTACATTGATGAAAACAATAAAATTATAAAATTTAATGACAGAACAAGATTATCGAATCTTCCGTTGTCATATTAGTAACAAATAAGTATACCTATCTCTAACAAGTTTGCAAATGTTAGTTGATAGTAATATGACTAATGTATCAAATATGGATTAGTAATGATATGTGTATACATATGGTGTTAGATTTGTATGCACACATATGTTGTACAGTTTTGTGTTTAGTTTTTATTTAATGCATATTTATTAGCAATAGGCTATATTAGTAAGCATATGCTGTATTTATTGGCCATATATAAATTCACATACTCTATATGATAATAAATTGCTGGTCTACATTTAGCACGCAAACATCATTGAAGATCTATATATATATATTTGTGAAAGTTTGTTTGTTTGTTCGGGGTTGGCTCCAGCCCCATAATAGTTGGTGGGCTGAAATTTGCATCGAGGTAGGCGTACTGGCTGGAGGTGTAGTAGCGATAGTAAAAATTGACCAACCGCTCCCGTTCGCCCTGTGCAGCGAGGGAGTGGGGTATGGGCCCTGTGCTATAAGTATAGGCGATTTTGGAAGATTTTTTATAATAGGAATTACATGGGTACTTTATATTTTTCCTCGACAAGGCGATTATTACAATTCCCATTATTTACACATTTATTTGCCTGTACCCCGCCCGGGCAACGCCGGGCAGTGCAGCTAGTTGCCTATAATCGAAATCAACACTTCTGGTTTGTTTGTGCTAATTTGATCACTTGTGTCATTATGCAAATGAACCTATTTTATATAATATCGTCATTGATCTATCATTATCGGTAATTTCCTTATCAGCAGTAATATAGAATTTAGGCCAATACATTCTTGATTTCCTTGATTCTTGAGTTAAAGTATGCCTACTAATCTATCACGGGTATTTAAGGCCAGCATTTATATAGATCAAAAGGTCTAATTATTCCAGTAATATTGTCATTAGATTAAATATTGTCATTAGATTAAAAACAACAGTATGTTGTTTAAAACTATAATCTTTAAATGAAATAAGATAATAGAATAAAACAGGATATAAAATCGAAGCTTGTAAACTGATAGTTTATTGAAGTGTGTATAGTCAAAACCCTAATCTAATAAGCCTTCTTTCTCGTGGTGCGTATACCTATCAATATTGCGAGATTGTACGATAATTTATTTTAATTAATTAATAATATCTTCTAATGCATTCAATGTATAATAATTCAGAATATTCAAGTCATGAAATACAATGTGTAATAATAATTCAGTAAATTACTAAATAGTTTATCTCTCTTTACTTCTGCAGATGGCAGAATTTACTAAATCATCAGTGTTGTCAACAACTGTAAACATTATATCTGATACAAGAACAACAAGTAAACCTACCACTGTTAAGATTACTACAAACTCTGAAGATCATGCTATAACCGAATTATCAGAACCTAGCACATTATTATACACTTCAACAGATTCAGTTACTACTGCAGTTATTAATTTCAATAACTCCTCAACAACTATTTCTGTCTGTCTTTCAATTCTGGGCATCATAATAATTCTTCTCATCATTGCTACATTAGTATACTTGAGAAAATCGAAGAGATATTGCTTTTCGCCAAGTAGTCCGACGAATCCTTTACCAAATAAAGCAGAAATTCAAGGAATCGAAGGATCCATCAGTATACCTAAAAGGCTTGATAAACAATCACGTGAAATCAGCGAACCTCAGACGTATACAGAAACTAGCAAGAACAGTATCAGTCGGCAATCATCTTATCCGGTTAGTGTTCAAAATATTTAATAAAACGTAGTCCCATCTATTTCAATTTTAAATTTAAACTTATAGTGTAAATTGAAATTTTCTGAGCACTGAGAAAGATGGAAAAAAATGTAGGTCCTACAGTACAACAATATGAGTATAAATTTGCGCACAATTTCATAAGTGTGCCCCGCAAACTTATGAAATTGTTACATTTCACTAGATAAACACACAAACACTTTAATTGTAAATAACTAATAATCATTATTATAAAAATGTAATGTTAAAAAGCCTCATAATTTGTATTAGACCTTCAGCTTATTACTGTACAGAATGACAAAAGTAACAGCAGATCTCATTTAATCCTAGAAATTAGGTTATTGATAAACTAAACTAATTTTTGCTATTTGTACATTTAATTTTGCACCTTCATTGTAGGCCTGTTCAGTTTTTGGCAAATATAGAGTTTCTGTGTATATTTCTGTGTGTAACCAATAATAATAATAATAATTGCTTAGTACCGTATGCTCAGAGATAGGACTCAGTGATATGAAGACGGACATAATTATATGTTGGATAGTTGTTAAAATTATCATTAATAATATAGCCTACTAATAAGGTAAGATTTTTATGGATTGCCCTCGAATGAATAAGATGTTCTAGCTAACCTGAGGGTATTTGCAGTGGCCACATTGTAACTTATATCACTAATAAATTAATAATTCTTGTTTTGTGATTTACAAGTTATTTTGGGAAAATTTTAGTCACTGTTTAAAATATGGGTAAGTTTGATAGTTCTTTGAATAATCGTGATAATATTGACTGGTTTCAAATTTTCAGTCTTGGCAATTGCAGACTTTCATGTATACCTTAAATAGATAAAACAACGCGACAAAGTATAGATTCTAGAGTATTTCAAATATTGAAGCCATAACTACTATCATGCTTTTGCATTGTATTTGCGTTTTTAATCATTGAAACAAGAAATGAAAGGTTAAAAAACTTGTTCATCGCGTAGAACATCTTCACGTGTTTGAACCATACGTTTACAGCTATTATACACTCGAGTACATTGTTTATTGACTGCGTATACATATCTGTCCATATTTCAGCTTTATGTTTATAACAAATGAATCCGAATAGTGTCTGCCTAGAAATACTCGAGACTCGTCGACAATAAATATTTATATATTGCGCTCTATCGTTATTTATCTCTTCAAATTTTTATTAGTTTATTGTTTAAGACGAAATTATAATTACTTCGTGTAACTAGCGCTGGCTATCTCTTTGTATTAGGACTGATTCGAATATACTTGGCCTGAATTATTTAAATGCTGGGGTTTTATTATATA
>JAQIXG010006053.1:0-10726 GCA_034700105.1 Oconnorella tubifera
TAATATAATACACTATAGCCTAATATAATACACTATAGCCTAATATAATACACTATAGCCTAATATAATACACTATAGCCTAATATAATACACTATATAAGCGTGACAGCTTTCTATAGTTAAACAAATCACTTAAAATCGCTTAAAAATATTTTCATTGTAAGCCCATAGAAATGAAAACACAAATTAAAGTACCGATAATAATGATTAAGACTGCAATTATATATAGGCCTAATGCATCTGTAGTGCAATATGTATAACACAAAAAGTGCTTTTAAATTATAGATTGCAATATTTGTTTTGTATTTTGTTTATAATTGTATAAATCGAAACTTTTTAGTTTTTTTGATTCTCGTGTGTAGAAAATATAAGATGATGTAATAATTTTAATTAATATACAACACTTTACAACTATTTGAAATATCCATACAAAAACAAAAAACAACCAGAAGCTAAAAATGATAACAGAAACAGAAATTAATTAGAAAAACTAAACAGATTAAAATTCCAAGTAAGCACTTTTAAAAATATTGCAAACATAACCTATTTAGAAACTGCTGCAATAAAAATAAATCAACTTATGAAAGTTTTACTGCATTTATCTACCAAAAGAAAGCCAGTTATCTACTAAGAGAAAAAATTAAAAAAACTAAAATTCAATAATATTAAAAGGAAGTTAACAAGAGCCCTTGGCCTTGAATTGCAATACCAAGGCCGAGGCCAAAGACTAACATCGCTGCTAAAACTATACTCAACCTACCTGCGCCGTGTGCTCCCCCTCATCCCTCTGTCCCTGTCCCCCTCTCCTACTCGACCCGTGTCCTGAGACGTGCCTCTTTCTCCCCGCTCCAGGGCTCCCCTCGGTATCCTCCCCCGGGCGATCAAGGCTCGACTGCTTGTGCCTGGATCCCCTCGCTCCCCTTCCTCCCTCGTTCCCTCCGCCTCTTCCCCGAACCCTGGCCATCTCGAGGTACTCGCTCTCGACGCCGTGGGCTCGGGCTCTGAACATGGCAAACTCGTCAATTTCTTGGGGCTCCCCCGGCTCCATACCGTAGTCCATTGTGGTTTAGCTATTTGTTCTTATTTTATTTGGTCATTTGTGATTTAGTTGTTCTGAAACAGTGGGAATAATTTACATTAGTTATGTCAATTAAAATGTTTTAATTAGATTCAATGGAGGTTGGATATTGTAATATTGTAATACCAATATTGTAATCCAACATTGTCATTATCATATCGTCCATTAATATATTTATATCTTTAAATCAAGTATTATATTAGCTATTTATTATATACATTGCATTATATATAACAAATAACCTGCAATATTTTATGATTGCAAGACAGTTTTTGTGAAATTTGGAGTCAAAAGTCAAAATTTCCATGATTTTTGTAAACATTGATTTACTTGATTATAATTATTAACTGTTCGATTTGATGACATACATTTAGTTGAAAGTAAAAAGCAAATAACTTTTATCTAGCACAATTTCAGCAGCTTTTATTTAAGAAATCACTTTTGCAAAAGAGTTAAAGATATAATCTTAATTTTTTGTTTCATTAAAAAAGAATATTTATTAAGTTTTACGCTCAGCTGCTCTTTAGCAACTGATCGATTTTTATTATGACACTAAAAAATCGTATAAGTAAAGGGTTATAATTCACTTGCAACTCAAATCATCTCATGACGTGATCAGAAGTTGAATTGCTCTTTTTCTGTCGTCTACGTCTCGACCGGGATTCGATCCCCGGTCTCTCGATCGTGATTTTATTCGCTACTTGATACGCCTGTCCCATTTTCATTTCATTTGATGAACGCATAATGGTTGCAGCAGAAAACTGGTCGTCAGAAAAACGCGACGACAAGTATAACGTAACGTCAGTTAAAGCGATTCTAATAACGTGATTTGAGAACATAACAAAAGTCGAGACGTTGCAAGAGGGGGTAGGGGAGAAGGGGGGGAGGGGATGGTGGGGGGGGAGGGGGGCCGGTCTTTATCAAGTATAAGATGATGTAAGATATCAGAATATAAATAAATGTATCACTTAATTATTAATTCGTAAGATATTGCCAAAAATTATATGTCAAAACAGAATATGTTTTTTCTATAATTATGCAATGTGATATCGAGATGCATTTTATGTTATTAATGATCGATGATATTAAACAATCATATGTTTTATAGATTATTTAAGATTTAGAATTGTGATAGTGGAGAATTATTGAATAGTTATTTACAATATGACAGATATTAAAATGCAGAAATTAACAATTTGAATTGATTTGTTAAAATTGACTAAGTTTTATCATTTTTAGTCAATTTTAACAAATCAATTCAAATTGTTAATATCTGCAATTTTAACATCTGTCATATTAAATAACTGAAATATGTTTACTTGTAAACATACATTGTACACACTTGTAAACATACATCAATCAGCAAAATTTAGCATCTTACAAATAGTTGCATCAATGAGTGAACAGTTACATTACAGATTGAAAAGGTTCAAATTTTAATTAATTAAATAATGCAAAAATACTATACAAATAAAACAGGGTGAAAAAAAAATAATAATAAAAATCATATGTATATAAAATTGTCACACGTCAAATTTCTTGGCGACTTTTGGCCAAAAATCGTTAAAATGTCTGATTTTTGGGTTAATTCGGTTAATTTGATCAGTTAATTGTATTATGTTTAATCAGTGACTGAAATAGCTGAATTTCGATTCGTATTACATCAGAATCTTGTAAAAAAAATGCTGTTTGGAATGCTATCATGATTCTTCAATCATTTTGCTTTGAAATAGAAATTCTCAATACAGCAATCGCAATCTAGCAGCTTAATAGACAAACTGCTTGTGAAACGAGATTGCAGCAAAGATTGTCGCTGCTGTTCTCAGCAAGCAGCTGGCAGCTGCTCTCAGCTGTCAGATCTTGGGAGCTTTCCAATCAGTTTTCTATCGCTTTGAAAATATTAAGTACAGCTGCTGTGAAGCTGTGAAATTTAGTACAATGTTGCGCATACAAAATTATTCATAAAATATGTAGAACTAAACGTTATAAGTAAATACGTGTAATTGTACAAAGAATTAATAGCGTTAAATCGGCCCCGACTGATTAATTCTTAGGGTTTGGGTGGGGGTTAGAATTCAGGTTAATGTTAGGGTTTAAGTTAGGGTTAGTACTAATGTAAAGGTTAAGTTAGGCTTAGTTAGGGTTAGGGTCATTAATTAAATGAACGGGCCGTTTTGTCGGATTAATGTATTCGGGTCCGTTTTTTCGAGGTACCAATTACAACAATTAATTACTGAAATTATTAATTACTATAGTTATTACAGAATATGATTACTACAAATACTTATAATAAATACAATACATATAATAATGCAATACATATAATAATACAATATAAATAAAAGTAAATTAAGTAAATTAACTAAAAGTAAAGTATAGAGAATTTTAAAAGTTGTCTATACTATGTAGGCCTAGAAGGGAAAATATCATATGTGTATAGATATGATGTTTTCATTGCCTTGCTTAATCAAGACAAGTATTTAGTTCGGTGATAGATTGTAATATATTTTTTGTATATGCCTTCATATATCCAGGGTGCGACAAAATAACCCCTATAAAATAACGTCAAATTTCCCAAAAACTCATTTGCGAAAAATATCTTTCCTTTCGATTTAATTATCGCGTAATAAATCATCATTTTTGTTGCACCCTGTTCGACGATATTACCGCAGCTGTGCAGCGAAACAACAGCAGCTGAGTAGCAAAGCTATCAGCAGCTGAGCTGCAGTACACTGCGGCCTGGCTATTGCGGGGCGGTGGCGTCGTTTGTTTTAATTAGCCCAAGTCGATGCTGAATACAGAAATGAAAATAGATCATTGTTACTGGCTATACTTTGAAGTCTTCGTTAAAAGAAATACGGCATTGTGTCACGTGTATATTTTGCTGCATATCTCTTGTTAATTAAGTCTCAATCCGTGATTTTTTAATGTGATTATTTGCCATGGATTAAAATATAATTAATTTATAATCCTGATATAATATAATGTGGTTAATATTTGCAATGAACATGATTAGAAGTAGATCAAGAATGCGTAGTAACTGCTGTACTATAGGACATAATGACACATTATCATATGATACAATGCATGCAAATAGCTATGATATTTTTTCTGAATTTTTCATGTAATCCATTACCCACTTAAATTTAATTCATATAACTGTAAGGGGGGGGGGGTACATTTTATTATGTTAGCCCAGATTCTGTTATTTCATCTGTTATTCTGTTATTACATCTCTTATTTTGTAATTACATCATATACTAAACCAGATATTTTAATATACAACGACTTTCTGTCAGATTTACAAATAGATTTTAAACAGATTCTATTCATTGAAGAATTTCCACGTGAATATAATTGCATGTTATGATCACGTATGTTTATTACTCTAACTTCTAAATGTCAGGATTATAAAAAGCAAGCTTAGATCAATACTGCTTCGTAATTATTATAGTTTTTAACTGTATGCGTGAGACTTTGTCGATTATTATTTGCCTTAATCGAATAGCAACAACAGTCTATTGTTGATACAATACAGCAATAGACACTGTGTTCGCTAATCGATTTTTGTCCTATTGTGATATTAAATAGGGCAATTGTTTTCAATCTGTTTGGTTGTATTAGAATATATCAAGCTAAGTCACGATCGGACTGATATGACAATACAACTTGTATGTTAGTATAAAATAAAAACTATGCGGCAATTACAATAAGTTTGGCTTGTTTATACGATATATTTTTTATTATTTTTCATGGGTACAATAATCGGAATCGCTATAAACGCAATTAAACACAGCTAACAAACACTATTATTTAACCCAACTAGTTAAACACAATTAAACACGACTAACTAAAGGCATAACTAAATTAAGCACAATTAAATAACTAAACACAACTTAGCACAACTAACAAACCATAAATAATAACAACTAACTAAATACAATTAACTACATAATAAACACAATAACTAAACACAGCTACACAACACAACTATAATAAGCACAAATACAATCAACAAGAGTCCGATGAGCTTATAGTTTACCAAATTCAATCCAATCTTGCATTTATATATCTGATCAGAATCTAGAAACGCGAGATGATAAATTTGTCACTTTGATCTTGCTACTTGGTCGTCTGAAATTTCTTATCATTTCGTCAATCAATTCCTTCGTAGCCTGTGATCAGTGGCGAACAATTGATGCAATCTTCTAAAGCACAGGATCATCATACATCGCAATGATGTCTCGAAAGATATAATTCGAGATCTTTTCCTGTCAGTTCATTACGACTAGTACTGTTTCTATTGTTGTAGTCTTTAAAGAATAGTGTTATTATAAGTATTGTATTATTATTAATTATTAGTATTATTAATTATTAATATTATTTAGAAATTTTTCTTGTTATTTTTTTCTTGAAAAAAAACAAGTAAAAATATATGTTACAAAATTGTTTAATATAAATGAAGACCAATATTGAAACAGAGCATAAAAACAAAGTGAATAAAATTATAAAGATAATAAAAGCAGTTCTAGGAGCAAAATTAATAAAATAAATAATTAATATTATTGAATTATAACTATTAATCATTCAATTATAAATTATATTGTATGGTACATATGCATGTTATATAGGATTATTTAACTAAATGCTCTTTACATGAGATATTACAGGCATACTGCTTAGAACTATACAAATAGCCTAATATATATATTCATAAATTATATGATACATTTTCTAAACCAATTTTAGAAGCCTCTATTTAAGCTTATTTCATAGGCTTAAATAACATATACCGCTTGAGTTACTTGTTGATATATAATGAAAATTGACAAAATTGAGTTTATGACAATAATTACATTAACTTCTAGTTAAATGTAATTACTTTATTCAATGCGTTAAAGTACAAACGCATTGAAATAAAAACGCCTTGTAAAATAAACTAGTAAGCCCATAGAAATTAAACTTAACAGACTATCTTTACTATTTAACAGATACATTTAATAATACTACGCAGATAATTATAGTCTGAAGCTTTATAAAGAGAATACCTGGAAAACACTAGCATCTTACTTTTCAATATTGAATCAGTTTTAGTTTTAATAACCGATGGAAAACCAGAGAAAAAGTCTGTTTTCTGCAGATGTCTCTCACTCCCACGGTTATCAACACAGCTGAAAGTTATTAAAAGCTCCATATGATAAGATAAATGGAAGAGCTCGAGTGTTACTAACAACAAGACGAAGAGGAATTCGAGGCAGATTCGCCTTCGAGCCCCTCGCATCGTCTGGCGACTGTTTTATCGCTCAAAAAACGGAAGTTAAAAACTAATTTAGATGGTCCACTATCTAGTTTTTTGGGGGTAGATTGGAGGGAAGGCTTGGATTCGAACTGTTCGGAGGAGAATGTTTAAAGTTTGGATATTCGTGAATCGATATTTAGGGAATGAGATAAAATTGTAGAGGAAAGATGATTCAAATGATGATGTAGCAGTTGTAGGTTTCGTCTGAAAAAGTTTGACTTTAATGTATTTTTTAGTTGAAACTGTGACATAAAGTATAGTGGATTTCCAGTTGCCTGATGAAATTGAAGATTATAGTGAATAGATTAATTAAATATAGGATTCTTCAAGCCTTGGTATGTCACTTTCTCACGTGTTTAGTTCTAATCGATTATAAATTCACTTCAATTAATTAGAAAATCCAATTAATGTAAAGTTTATTGCATATTGAATAGTTATTGATGAAAAATAAATCATAACTTTATTTTCAATCGTAAAAAATTATAATCAATAAAATAAATACAGTTACTAATTATTCTTAACAGCGTTATACTGTGCTCACGTTGATAAATTAACAAAACGTTTCAACGTATAACAATTAACAATTTACAAATAACTTGAAATAAGACATCAATATGTGTTTCGTACAAAACGCACGCAAACTTTCTAGATAACCAACGCCTTCGGCACCTTTAGTAAGGATATAACACTAATCTACCAATTAAGTATCTTGCAATTAGTTCTAAGGACATTTCTTTCAATAACACTAAAAATGTTTCGCCAATGACAACATCAAATAAATCTTCGCGACAAACAGTCAGACGACCTCTTCTGCTTAGCAAATAAAAACAAAATAAATCGAGAAAAACCTCAAGAAACGAATGGAAGAAAAATGTCCAAATTGATACTTTTAGACCGAGTACAAGATTCAATGCGCAAACATCCCGTGTTTTTTAGTGGCGTTACCGAAGGGGTGGAAACCAGGGGGTCAAAAACACACCACAATTGGGAATCACCTTTGGGTCACTATTATAAACCTTATCAGAAAGTTTTTAATTTGTAATATTTAATATTTAACTATTAATTGTTATTTGAAACATTTTATGGTCAAAGTTATAGTTGTAAAATACTTTCGTTTTTGAGAATGTTCTAATTAAAATATATTATGAAAATATTTAATTTAATTTCATATAGCTGTATTATTACTATATTATAATATTATAATTATATTAAAGTAAAATCTATAATTTACATTAAGTAAATATTTTAGTCAAAGAGGGTAAGAACAGTATTTTACTTGGGGGCCCCCATCCAATTGACTCACTGGTGATATTTAACGTCAATTTGAACAGCCTCTATAATAAAAAAAATATCTGCAAACGAGGCATCATCCTTTCTCCACCAAGCTCCGCCTAAACTAGATTATTTTGTCAGATAAATTCAGATAAATGATATTTTATTCAAGTTAATCGAAAACATCAAGTTTCGATTAACTATTAGAATTATATTTAGACTTTAGATCAACAATTGAACTATATCTGAGATATGAGATGCCTTAACAAGTAAACCAAATCATTTTTAGTTATAGGGCGGGGTTAGTTAAAAAAAACAACGCCTTTCTACAGCCGTTTGTTCTTTCTTCGTTCGGGGAGCGATATTTTCCGCACTGAAGCATAAAGCGTCCCACTAAAGGACCCCAGTGTCCCCCGTCGCGGGCGCATGTGCCGCGACCCTCCCTCGAGAGGTCCCCGAGGCGGCCGGGCGACGAACGGGGCAATCAATCTTCGTGTTACGAGGGACAGAATCGATGTATAACATAAAAGTTGCGTAAAAAGAGATATAGAAGCTATATTGAACAATTTCCTTCTTGTTGCTTGTAAGTTGGGGGAAACGTTTTTATTGTTTGGCGGGTTTTGAATGTACATAAGTTTGATATCAGTGGGAATTGACATCTTAATTAAGTCATTTGAATTTTTGTATACTTTTTTGTATTTCGGTTAATTTATTGCATTTTTAACTATGAGGCTAAGTAATCTTATGAGGTTAATTATAGTTAATAATGATTGTAAGTAATTTATTGCGCATTAACTTTGTGTTAAGGTTACGTAATCTCATAAGGTGAAGTATTGTTTAAAAGTATTGTTAGTATTGAATACAGCTTAGTGCTATGATTAGAATTGATTTTTTAATAAGCGGAATGCTTCTTAAGCTTGTGTACTTTCAAATATCGTTGCTGAACTTGCAGTATTAAATAACCTCAACACAACATTTACAGCCTTTCGCTTTATTTTCATTCAATTAACTGCATTTATTCATTTTCCTGTAAAATTGTAATTTAGCATATATATTAAATCAATCCAAGCAGCATATTAATTAAAAATCGCAAAATTTTCAATTCATTTCAAATTCAGTTTCAAATAAAACCTCTATTCTTTAACGTTGGGAAAATGTATTGAACTGATTCAATATTGTAAGTACTACGATGAAAACGTGATTCATCACGCTTTTAATTCAGTCGAGAGCCTGATCGTACAATATATGCGTTTAATTTAAACTTATCAACTAGTGATTGATTTCATTTTATATATTCTCAATTTCATGATTTACGAGTTTTATGATATGATCTCGTAGTTTTACTGTAAAATCAACTTATCGGTTTTGTTATGTTGTAAACGAAAGCATTAAAATAATTATGCATTAAACAATTTATTTTTAAAATGATGGCGCATATTTTTCTTTGTTTATATTTATATACGTTCACTGCTTTGTTACGAATAAAGTTCTATATATAACAATATATATTAACGCATAGTTAGAGTATGCAATTTACACTCAAACTTTGACTAAATAAAGATTAAATAACGAATAAAAAAACTAATAAGAAATAATAAACAAGATGAAACTGAGCGCTTCTTCGTTAAAACAAAGCTCGAATTGTTTGCGAAGCACAGCAGCAATTAGCTAGAAAAATATTCACAGTCATGATTAGAAGCTTTTTCAAGTATGACGGATACTTGCTGTAAAAAATCCTTCGCATCTAGCAGCTTCACTCCTGTTGTTTATCATGCATAATATAATATTGATAAATTCTGCCACGTCAGAAGTGAAGTTTGTCTTAAATATTGTACTTTAGAAATAATTATTGCCCGTGATAAAGTATTATTTCTTACTTTAACTTAATTTTTTTAAGCTAGTGAATTAAAGTTTCGTGTGTAAAGTGTTTTAATTACAATATAACTACTGCAAATTTAAAGAAGTTATGCGAATTTTATATTGTGCAGTAATAGAATATATACCTTAGATTAATTTTGTATAATAATCTTAGTAATTTCTATAACCTCGCGACAAAGCGATAAAACTCATGAAACACACTTATTTATTCTTTTAAATAAATAAAATGGATCAAAGATCAAAGTTATTTTTCTTTAAAAATACATTCGATCCATTTGATCTATGAATAAATTGTATTCACGCATCTTAATAACATTTTATTCAGTAGAAATTCGACCGAAATTTCTGAACATTACTGGAAATAAAAAAATACTACATACAGTATACTACTGCTGTAAATTAAATAAGGGGTTCGATTGATATACTTAATACCATACTATTCAGCCAATGCCCGAACTATAGTCTCCATTAATACGCTGACCGGAAGTGAATAAAGCCGAGAATCATGGCCGCGCTAAATAAAAAGTAGTTCCAAGTCGTTCTAATTAACGCTCGTAAGGATATCTGTCCGGAATACGCTCGAGTGAAGAGTAACTGCATCCGGAATCTTTAGTGACAGCGGATGATTTAACTGCGAATAAGTAATTCGGTCCTTTTTATTTTTTATTACATTTATTTGATGAATGAATAAATATCTGAAGTATTCTAAGATATACTTAGTTGAAATGTTTAAGAAACCCGACAACTTGTTCACATTTCAATCGCAATAATGAATATTTTTGTTGAATATAACCGGTAAATTTCAATTTTCAATTTTCACCCTAATACTGTCAGGCCCCCTCTCTTTGTAAAATAAAAAAATAATAAAAAATTCAACGTCAGCAACAGAGCGAGATGAGTTGATCGACTAATGGACTGACAGGAAAAAAGAGACAGACATGCATGCAGACGGACAAACAGACAGACACGCAAGCGGACAGACAAACAAACAGACGGACAGATGTAGTGATAGATTGATCAATTTAATAGTCTAAAAGTTCGCAAAGAAAACAAAAGACACACGAAAGATAAATAATGAAGACTGATGATAGTTTAAGTGATCAAGCAAGAAAATTATAATCAGAAAAATAAAGATATCAGTTTGGTCGTATTATTTATTTCTGGTATTTGCACCCCCCCCCCCCCATTATTGTGAATAA
>JAQIXG010006054.1:0-10726 GCA_034700105.1 Oconnorella tubifera
TAGTTTACCGCAGTATGTAGTAGATGCAGTTAGTATTAATAGTTTTAAGAATAGGTTAGATAGTTTTAGTAATTATTTGAGAAGTGAGGGAGGGGACACTGGCTGTTAACAAGCCGTTTACGCCTTTCTTAACTAGTATAAATGTTAAGTTAAGAAAAGATTAACATAAAAACTTAACGTTTAACGTTTATCGCCCGGATTTTTTCTTTATTTGCTATACTTGCTCAAACTATAACTTGCTGTATTTTGTTAAAACTGTCTTTAACTGTGTTTGTACTGTCATTAAAATTTGTTTTCTCATTTAAAAATTGATGCTTATTTTTTTTACGTAAATCGACTCGCTGCAATTTTGAGTTCTTTTCCTTCTCATTTTTCACACAGCAATCATGGTAGTTTATTTTATTTATTACATTTTCATTTTAATCCATTTTAATCCTTATTAGTTTTAATTAAATCCACTATATGCATTATTTAACTTAATTTAGATTTATACTAAAAACATTTAAGGGAGAGATTTTTATTGGATTTGTGCGAAAAGGATATTGTTTTTATAAAAACTTGGCGATTTTATGATATATTAAAGTTAGAATGGATTCGATTAAAATTTTATATTTAATTATTTATTTATTTGATCTTTAAATGTAAATAAAATAGTATAATGTCTACAACTATAACGTAAAATTTATTATTTGTCTTTAAATATTGAATTTTATACTATTGCTGCATAATATAGTCCCAAAAGTAATGTCACAAATTTGCCACATTTAAAATAGTCGTCTATATGATTTAATTTAGACTAAAACCATTGAAATAGTGGGTCTCAATCGGTTACGCAGCACATAAACCGAAATAGAAACTAAATGATTTGTTTTTTACGTATATTTGTTAATTGTGCACAGACTAAAGGTACGTCCAGTTTTGGTAAGCGTCACAATAAGACGCACACCCTGTGCCGTAGATGCGGGGGAAGCTGTTACCACATCCAGAAGAAATTGTGCTCCCGCTGTGGTTACCCCGAGAAACGCATTCGCAAATGTGAGCAAAATTTATATCAAGATTATTTTCTAAAAGATCGAAAAACATTTGCAGATTGTAGATCTACTGTAATGTAGATAAATGATATTTCTTTTTTGTTACTATTAATAATTATTGAGTGAAATTTGAAATTTAAGCTTTTAAATTTAGTTTAAAACCTTTAAATTTGAACTAACTGCCAATTTTATTATTGCAATTTGATAAATACTGTATCGTTGTATTGTAGTTGGCTTTATTTCTTCAGTTTGATAAATACGGTGTCTTGGTATTGTAATTAGCTTCAGTCTCATCTCACAACATGTTGTTAAATAGCCTTCTTGTGTTGCTGTGACCAACAATAAAGAATTATTTTATACGTTTTATATAACATTGTCATTTTTCTGTTTCTAGTCAATTGGAGTGAGAAGGCTTGTCGTAGAAGAACGCAAGGCGTTGGCCGCATGAGACATCTCAAGGTTGTCTACAGACGATTCAGGTTAAAAATCTTTTATTTCTTGTTAAGAATATCGTATCAGAGGCTTCGTTTCATATAAATAAAAGTAACTTTGATAAAATATGTAATTAAATACTGGGGCGTGTTATAGAAGATTTTGTTCGATTTTAGATCTCAGTAACTAGCAACATTTGTTAATTTGTAGCAGCACCCTTTAAGTGTTTAATACGAAATTATAGAAACTATTTAAATTACTTAAATCGTATTTATTTTGATAATTTTACCTTGAATCCAAGTTTTACCCCGAGTACTAAACAGAATCAGAATGACAATAGCTTATTACTATATATTCCCATTGAACCTTAACTCGATATTTTACCTTCATATATATAAAGACGGTCTTTAATCTTTTAATAAAATTAATTTTCTATTTTTATTTCCTTAGGAATGGTTTCCGCGAGGGGACCGTCCCCAAGAAGAGGGTGACTGGGGCCGCTGCAGCATCTGCTCCTAAATAAACAGCCCCTGCATTTGGTTGCAATTGTCTACAAATATTTTCCGAATAACTTTTATTTAAAAGGGAATCTAGATGCAACTTTTGGTCTGATTTAAAATATAGATGCAACTTTTGGTCTGATTTATTAAAGTATCAGAATTTTTGTTGCAGAAAATTGAAATAAAAGAATGTTCTTGAAGGTTTAAAGTTGTGTATTGTTGCTGATATTGGGTTCATTTTAATGAAGGATGTTTCAGGTATTACTAGAAGTATTAATATTGCTCAAATACTTTATGAATATTGATGAAAACAAACGAATGTCATGAATAATTACTATCGTTACATACAAAACATAATCAATAATAGGAATCTGATATAATATAAATAAATTGCAGCGATATTAAAGCAGTATTTCGCTACAATTAGATAACATAATCGTTCCGTTTTTATACACTACTGTCAAACAATTCTTGTTAAATATACAATATAACTTAATGTAAAAATATCATTAGAATAATTATTCAAATAAATTACGGCATTATAAAATAACTGACTGGATAGTCAATTTTACATCGTATATGTTTCAACAGAATATGCAAATACATATAACATTGAGTAGCATTACAGTACATAATACTAAAACGATTTTCAATAGGCAAGTTGATTATTTTCAAGTTGTTTTTAAAGTTACATTCTGAGCACGGCTCTTGTTGATGTTGAAAAATGAATACTGCCTTGTCTCTGATCTTGCCTCATGATATCAAGACATTGGGCTAAAACCTAATACAAATGAACCTTAATTTAAATAAAAAACAATTAAAAATAAAAAGACAGGCTCATGGCAGCGTACTTTTACTCCAATATTAACATCTAATGTTACATCTTTCGATTTCATTTATTTAATGATAAATATCGTTTGCAAAATTTCTGCTAGTAGCCAAAAGTAGCATTGAAATTTTATGAAGAAAATGGCATAAAAATAACCTATATCTTATAATGATACCTAATTTAACTCCAAAGTATTTGCTTCAAATTAAAACTATATATTACTAGCAATCACTAGCTTGGGGAAGTATAAACAAAAGAGATCATAAAGGTATCCTGTTACATACTTTTCTGGTGTCCTGAGGTAGTATAATACCATCATCCCAGCCTTGTGTTGATGAGTAAACAGCGGTTGATTTATGTTTTATATCTTCAATAACTTTTTTCTTGACTTCTTCATTTGCATCTGCAGCCAGCGTCTATCGCAATAAATTACATCTAAAATTGTTAAAAATTTACATTAATTACAAATGTAAAGTTTCTCAATCTGTAGTACAATTTAAATTACAGCGAAATGTTAATTAATAAAGAGCCTTTCTATTGTTTACGTCCTTTAATACTAAACATGCAAATCCAACATATTATTATCTATTTCATATAGTTTATTGAAAAACAGTCAATTTATTTCTATGTAACTTAGAGAATTATTACCTTAATAACTTCAGACGTAAGATGTTCAAGATTCTGTATACAAACTCGAGCATTTGGCCAACAGAAAAGAAATCGCGGGCCAAACGAACTTCCTCCCTTCATAGAAATAAAATTAAATAGAAAATTAACTATGATAATGACTAGTAATTTTAATAAAAATGCAAAATAATAGATTTCTGCTGTAAAAAATATACGTATAAATATATGTATATACGTACGTATAAATTAATATGTATTTCAGAAGTTCAAAATCTAGATGCATTGGAAACTGAAAAAAAACTGCTGCAATTCTATTAAAAACTTTTATAATATATTTATATTAAAAACTTTTCTATCTATAATTCACGATATATATATATTAAAACACAAGAAAAATGTAATGTAACCATTAGGCATATTTGTCAAATATTACAAAAATTATAAAAACTTATAAAAAAGCGAAAACAATGTCATTCACAGCGTCATCATAATGTGATGTTTCTTTACGTATCTTCGTACTCACCATCATGTAGCTTTCGACACCGAAACTATTTCCGATAATAATCGTAATAAACGGTACCGCGCTGCATGCAAGCGACGACATTAAAGTAGAATGAGTGCGCAACTTGTCTCCCTCTAAACCGGCTTTAAATGACAACACAGAGAAATAAAACTTTATTAACTTAATAAAGCTTAGTTAAGAATTAATTAGAATGGATTAATTTTAAAATATTATTGAAAGTTAAAGCCTGGGATAATTATAAAATGAGTGATATTGTTATCATTTGCAGCTAATCATTTAAAATATTACTAGTTATATAGTCATTTGAAATATTACTAGTTGTATTGGATTAATTAATACTAACAAATAAATAAATAAAGTCTACTTAGTTATTTAATATAAAAGTCTAAGTACAAACTCTATTTGTTCCTTAATATATTAATTAATCATATGCGACTAAATAAATACGCCCTAAATATCAATACTTTTATGTTCATTATCATTTTTCGCTGATTTTCATTTAAAATAATACCGATAATATGCACTCAAATTCAGAAATAGACTCGCCTTGAGAAGCCGAAGCATTGAGAGATAATAAAGAACTATCTTCTGTGATATTTTGCAGAAAGACGAGGGGGACCAGCCGTTGCGAGCAAAGTTGAATAAAATGAGCCGCTTTCAGAGCTGCTTGGCTCGTAAGGGAGCCACTGTTAGCCACAATGCCAACTAGATGGCTGTTGTCGAAATATCGAGAAATATAAAATAATACACAACTGTATAAGTTTTAAAAATATAAAGTAACACGCACGCGTGTAACTTTCATAAGACAAAAGCATTATGAACAAATGTTCTCTTTCTAGTAATATTATTAAGATTACATTTCCAGACGCAAACAGATTAAATTTAACAAAAATATAATATTTATAAATCTCAGCAATTACTAGTCCAGTTAAGTTTAAAAAAAATGAAATAAATTTATCTACATCAATACTGCCTCAATGTAATCACAAAATGCATTGTGACATTTCGATGAAACGATTTTAAAAGAGATTCAAGAGTTCAACTAAAGAGAATAGAAGTACATACCCATGTATATGACAGAATCCTGTTACTATAGTTGATCCATAGTTACTTTTAAACTCATGAAATAAACTGCCGTCAGTTATACGAGCTAGAATCTGTTAAAATAAAACACAATATAAGTAATGAATATTGTACCTAAGCATAATACAACAATCGTATCACAGCAGCAACTCACATATCGATAATTTAATGATAAATCACTCATATTAAATTTAAAGTAATTTACATATTAATAAAGGGCTCAACAAAAAGAAACAAATTGGAAGGCACGTCAAAAAATTAAACTTGATTAATATTTGTTTCAAATCAATAAAGCTCTTTAAAATATACACCAAATAATATAAACACATTAAAATACAAATATATAACAGATAATTAAATAATATAAAATAAATAGATCATTTAAATAATTTCAAATCTAACTAGCCTTATGCATATTCATGGGTAGACTGGTATCACTGGGTATTAGTCCCAACAACTCAGTAGCATCATAGACTGGTTCACTGTATTGCGTATCGCTATAGACTGGTGCGATGTTGAATGCTGCGACCGAAGCGCGCCCAGCAATGAAAGCGTCTTCTTCAGTGTCGGCAAAATAGTCCGCGCAACCGCTAACGCTAAATATGTCGCAATTTAATACAAAAAGCAAGTAAAAATATTGCATTTGGAATATTTGATACTATTTGATATTATGAAAAAAAGGTAAAAATGTAGCATTTTTAGTTTTTTAAGTATTAAATCATCCCACAGTCTATGGCTAAAATTCTCTAGTATCAAATATTATCCATTATTTTAACCTTAAAATATCATTATTACGATTATGATATATAAATAATACTTCACTCCATCACAGCATAACTAAAGTTAATTCGTTTCAATCGTTAAAATAACTTTTTTCTGTACTGCTTTGTAATAATTAAAATTTATATTAGAGTCGTTATAAATATGGACAGAGAATCAAAAGATTCACAGTTCAAATCTTGAACAACTTGTAAAATTACGCAGTAAATAAATAAAGTTTTCAACTTGCAGTGAATATTTGAACGAAACGCATTACTTTCTATGGAATCAACATCCTAAGCTCAACTTAATAATTAATATAAACATTTATTATTACAGAAATTCTACCAAAACTATTCAAAGAAACTGATAAAGATCAACTGCACCTAGTGTGTAACTTGGCGCCCCCTAATTCATCAGGACTGACCACTTCCCCAAGCGCTGCCTGCACTAAGGGAGGACCAGCTAGAAATATAGTCCCTATCTTATTAACAATAATCGCTTCTTGAGCCATAGTTGGAATGTATGCAGCACCAGCAGTGCAACTTCCACAAACAATTGCGAGCTGTATAAAAAACAAGAATGTTTATTTTATTTTGTTGCTAAATAGCACACCACAACAGAAACTTAACATTACGAATAACTTTAAAATATATCAAAATCTCGTACAAAATACATGGAATATTTAATGGTACATTGCATATTAAATTTATTATTAAAATTTAAAAATCTAATCATTAAATGGCCGCTTTAATCTAACAATTACCGAAGTTACAAAACAATCTTAAATACTACTTTGCGTAACTATTGAATATATGAAAAATTAAACAGTATCAACCAATATGAGTTATTGTAATTAGATTTTTAAATATCTGCAAGAAACATTGAATAAAACAAAAACCTGTGGAATGTCAAGACTGTTACAAATTGCTTCATTATAGAAAGTTCTGCCACCTGGTAAAAATATATCGGCCTGAAAGTAGTAAAAACACTTAAAATTGAATTGATATTTTCAACAATAATTGCTTATACAACCCTGGAAATACAAAAAATCTTTTTCAATTAACTGGTTGAAAATTTGAAAATGTCTGAAATTCAATAAATAACTATAACAAAAAATTAAATAAAACCATCAAAGTTATAATAAAAATTGTTTTAAAAGACATTACTCAACTAAGAAATTATTGAAATAACCTGTAATGGAAGAAAAGCACCACCGCTATCAACTATAAAAATAAAAGGAAGTCTATTCTGCTGACCAATCTCCATAGCACGAAGTTGCTTCTTCAACGTGATCGGATAGATTGTACCAGCCTTAACTGTTGCGTCATTGGCTAGAACCAAACAGTACACACCGCAGATTCGACCAATGGCTGAAAGCGAGACATAAACTAAATGTAAGCAGATTCATCATTGGTTCTCAGTAAAATGAAAAAATTAAGATTTATACGAAAAAGATTGAATCAACTTCAGAGTTCAAAATTGTTGACCAAAAGTTAAGAATGACATCAATGAGTGAACAAAAACAATCTATTTTATTATTTATTTATTCTTTTTGCTGAAATCTACTGGAATCATTTAATAATTCATTGCTATTGCAGCCACAAACATAAATAACCAATCCAAAATGCTATCATAAATTCATTATAAGTTCTGGTCGCAGTAATAACTTACAAAGTAAATAGATTTAATCAACTTCTCCATCTCACAACAATTGCAATAACTTGTACCGATTACCTACAATCGATCCTGCACGCGGCACATCTCCGTATTTCATTCCCATCCCAGCAAGCGGTGACACCTCCAGCACTTCTGCCGAGTCATCAAAAATCTTCTTCAGTCTCTCCTCAACAAGCAGCTTACCATTCTTCTTCGTATGTCGCTCCACAGCCTTCGCATCACCACCCGCTGTCGCGACTCGCAAAATTTCCTTGTAACGCGACACAAGCTTTTCTGCATTGGCGCGATTCGTTAAATAATCAGCAGAATTCGTATCTATTGCGCCATCTAATTGCTTGAAGTTTCCTTTCCAGGGTAACTTCTGGGAGGAAGAAGAGTATGAGGAAACATGAAGACCAAATAAGTTGGAGGATATCACAGTTGGATAGCTTAAGGTGAAATTGTGGCTGAATTTAAAATAGTTGGAGTATGTATTGAATGAACTAAATGTATTAATATATCGAATGGTACAGCAGCGCATCGTATTGTTTAGAATTGGGGAACGCTTTAGTCTAGTTTGAGAGTTTCGAGATGAAGAGCAAAAACTAGAATTACATTGATGACTCCAATATAAATGTACAGTGTTTACATTTTTAAAGCACGAAGCCGAAGAATGCAGTGATTGTTTTACACGATGCATTCTACAAATCTATTAAGTATGCTAATTTTTAAAATATGTATCTTATAAATTAATTTCACAGATTCTAAAGGTATTAATATTGCAAGACAAATTGCAATTAAAACAAATAAATATAATAAGCCTATAGTTTAAGGCCCATAGTTCAAATACTGGAACTAAGCAATAACCGGGGCAATTTTTAAATAAAGTTTGCAAGCACCAACTAACAGCTCATTAAATCATTTTTAGATCTCAAATCTAACACTAACATTAAGTGCATATTATATTAGATTGTAGGACTATCATCGATTTTATTGTCAATTCGTTAATACGTTCAATTAGTAGTTTTGATTCTTTGATTCTTATGAACTATTTCAACTATATGGTCTTTTATGATTAAAAAAGTCAAAACGTTTTGCAGTTCTTTGCTAAATGCGTCCCATATTAAAAAAAGCTATTAGCAAGAAACTTTTTAATCGATGGAGTGTTGCTGATTGAATGGTAAAAAATCTTAAATTTATGTGCAGATTTAACGTCTATTTATTATTGCTTATAGTATTTGACTAGCTTCACTAAAATTACTCGAGTCTATAAAATGTTGTCTGGTAGTGCACCGACTGAGCGTTTGAAGAAATAAATCAGAGATAAATAATTGTTGAAACAATAATTAACTTTGAAAATAGACTTATTATTGATGATTGACGCCTTTACAAATGGTTATAATTTCTGCAACGTGATGCATCATTGAGTGAAAGTATGTGGACTCACAATAATTTATTAATTGTCGACTTTTATTATTTTAAAACCTTCAAGAGTTTTCGAAATTCAAAATAGTCATATAAAAAGCCCCCGTCTGAATCCTATTAGATTTAACGATTATTATAAAGATAGTAATATTATTGCAAGACAATATTTAATTTATTATTAAACATTTTTTATCAATAAATACATAAATTTAATGGATTTATTATCTACAAAATAAACTAGCAGTAATTTAAATATTTTTAATTTGTTATTACCTTAACGCAATATTGTATTAGGGTAATATTATTATAACATACAATGCTACCGAACTAGATTTAAAATCCTAACTGTAAATTATAGTATTACTGGAGTTTATCTGAACTGTGAATTAAGATTTGCTCTAAATTTTGAGATACCAACAAACTATACATAGAACTATAGGAACAATGCGTCAGTTTTGAAAAAGAACTTCATTTTAATTCGCTATCTACACTGTACATGACAGTACATTGCTGATTATGACATTTTTCTTTCAGACTGAAAATTTGTCGGCTACATCCCGAACAATGTACGCTTCTTGTATCCGCCTTGTTGATAAACAATAGGGGCTGGACTGGCAACCATCTGCGTCTGGTATGTCATCTGTGGGGCAGGAGACACATAGCCTCTCTGAACGACTGGTGGCTGCATGTAACCAACTTGTGTTGACTTCACTCCGGCAGTTTGACGCCACATACCCGAATAACCAGTTTTACCGCCGATTTTTCCGTTTGGATCCCCATTAGCAATGACATCAGGTGGGAGGCCTTCATTGAGATAACTGCAGCGAATAATCACATGTAAATGATTTATGAAGCTATTTTATTTTACACTGAAATGAAGGATACAATTAAAATATCATATAAATAATGAAACGTTTTCTCAGATTAGCAATTATTCTATAACATATTACTGTAAATTACGTTTAGTTAACTTAAAATCATCACTGCCAAAACATTTGAGCAGATCAAATGCAACTTTTTATTGAAGACAAAACTTTATTAGAGTTACGCTTACTGGTTGTAAACACCTTGATCAGCAGGCGTAAGAACTGTATTTTGTGGCGCATAGAGCATACTCGATCCTGTCTGTTGGACAACCTGACGCACAACTGGAGCTCTCTGGGGGATGACGATATCATCTTGCCTCCATCCTGACTGCGGAGGAAGAGAGCGATAGTTGTAGGCCATCTCGCTATTAATGATGCTCGGTCCGTCGAGAAACTGACGACCTTGCGGCATTGAGTTATACACGGGTTCAGGTTGGCCTCTCATAGCGTACTGACGAGGCTGATCATTGCTGTCATCAAAAAAGGATCCCATGCCAAAATTCATGATTGGATTTGCTCTCGTGTGGTAATTAAAAGCGCGTAGAATAAGCGTTTATATGTGCTAGAAATTAGTTACAGAGTAGAGTGTGAGCTAACTTGTTACTTTTTCTGAAATTAGACATAATGACCATCTTAAAACAATTTTACAATATTTAATAAGCCTATTAATAGGCTATTATCATGATGGTTAAAAAATTAAACAAGCCTAGCAGAAAATAATAAACAGACATACAGTAGCTGTGTAATAGCTGAAGGCAATTTTAGGCCTTTAATCTAATATAGCTTCGCAGGGCCGGCTTTAGACGTCTGGCGGCCCTAGGCAAAATCAAAATCGGCGGACCCTTTGCCTTGGTTATAGGTATTTTATTTTATTGCGTTGAAAACTTTAAATCTAGTTCTAGTACTAACATCTTGACAAAAAAATAAAAAATAAAAAAATAAAATGAAAAATCAATTACAATTCTCAAAATGACAAATTATTAATGAAAGGA